>RCHF01010458.1:0-10435 GCA_003987895.1 Neonothopanus nambi | reverse complement strand
GGATCAACAGAAACGAACACCAAACACATCTAAGGTGCACGCGGTGCCGACAGAGAGTTGTGGTGAAGCACAGGCCATGTTCCCTTCCATCGTTATTAGCCTTCCAGTTATCACAAACGCACGTTGGAAACCAGCAACCATACATAGACACTACGATTGCAATGACGGCTGCAGAGGAGACGTGTCAGTATCGCCTTCGAGGAATCATTTACTATGGAGCTCACCACTACACTGCTCGCTCTGTGGACGATGAATTGAACGTTTGGTATTATGATGGTGCACTGGGAGTGAACAACGTTAGCTACAATGGCAACCTCGCCAGGGACAACATCAACCTTGGAAGAAAAGGAGTAAGGGCTGCGTGTACGGCAATTTACGCAAAGGTTTGGACATAATGCCCGCTTAGGGTCGTGCCGACGGCTCGAATTACGGGCAGAAAAAGCGAACTCGTTCCCGCCTGGGCACCCGCCCAGGCCACCAATCAAGTAGCATCTGGTACTCAGTCTGGCTTCCAGATGCCATGAGGGTACACACCGGGAACCAACGTTCTTCTGAGAACCGTCGGTCACGAACTTGAGGGGGAGCGCGTCTCCGCTGGTGATGCCATAAGTGCCTGCAAAGTAACTGGTTAATTCTCAGATCTCCAAGTAATCGAGCAAGACATGGTCAGCGCCATCAACATCTCAACACAGGTGGTAGGGTCAGGGCAGACGGTCGTGTTTCACGCGTTACCAGTGTAGCAGTTGGTGTATCCACCAACGACGTAGACTCGAATCAATCACCGTAGTGACTCGCAGCGACGATTGATGATGAGTCGATCAAAAGTGCCGCGAACGCAGCCCGTCAACTTGATCGACTCATCATCAAGTTTAGACCGGGCCGATATAAGCCGGCTGGCTCGAGTCTATGTAGGTGCGTGCGCGTGAAGCGCGGAATACTCGGACTCCTTCAACCGATTCGACCACTTCAACAGATTGATTCATCAACTACGGAGGTCAATCAGTTGACCATGGACAGCAAGTTTCGTGTTCAGATTACGATGGCCCAGTATGTTCACTTTCATTTATTATCACTGGTGATGGTTGATTTATATCAGCCTGAGTATTTAATGTATCCAGGGCCCATATTCCTTGAATTTCCCTCTCTCTCAGTTTGAACCATGTCTTCACGTCCTGAGCAAGAAACAAGCATTCCTCTCCTCCAGGATGATGATCTCAATCATGATGAGCCCCCATCATATACCGTTGAGATTGAACAGAACGACTCTGAATCGGCGTCGGTCAGGAACCATGTGAACTGGAAATGGATGAAGAAACTGAGGGTCAGGAAAACTCGGGTTGTGGTACTCCTCGGGGTATTTGGTGCCATCGTATTGATTCCTATTGTAGTGGTCCTTGTGCTGTTGAACTCTGATCAGGAGACTTTGCCTGTCGAAGATGACAATTTGGCGGATGATGTTCGACTAGCAGTGCGTATTGATTCGGATTGAATCCAAGGTTCCCGGACACTTAACCCGTGGTTTTCAAAAATATCAAGTACCCTCCGATACGCATTTCTGTCGAGACTGGGCCGAATCTGAGCCTGGTGGCTCATCTCGTACCAGCACCGCTTCTTTTGAGCTATCCCCCTCCACCGATCTCACGTTTTTTCTGTCTCGTGGAAGTCAAATCAGCGGAAACTTTATCCTTCATGCAGAGCGGACATCTTCTGAGAAGATTGTGGTGGACGTCATCGCACAGTATGATGACTCTAACGAGAGAAGAGAGGAGCTGAAGAAGACGCAGGCCTGTTTAGCTGGACAAGACAACGAGCAAGGTATCTTGCTATGGGTACGCTTCCGTGTTTCTCTCATCTTTCCAACCTGAACTTCTTTGTCTTCCAGGCTGACCCAGATGTCCCAACTTTGCATAAGCACAATCAATACAATATCTCTGTCCACCTCCCGCGTATCAGCGAGTTCAACGACATTTCAACGGACTTTACAAACAGCGTCTTTGCGCACCTGGTGGGGTCCACCTTCGACCTTTGGCGTCCGACAACCTTTGGTGCTGTAAGACTAAACGCAAGAAACGCGCCTGTGATGGTCCAGGTGAGTATTACTCCACTTCCTGGATGTGCTATACTTATTCATGGCCTCAATTTTTTCTTTCACAGAGTACGATGGCTGCATCAAGTTTCATTCGCACAACCAATGCAGAACTGAAGGTCAATATCTGGAGCAACGCAACAGTCCGTCTCCAAACGAGTAAAGCACCTATTTCCAGCGCCATCACGTCTCTTGGTCATTCTACAGGCGCGGAAACTTCCGTGTCCATTAGAACCAACGATGCGTACGTCTTCCTTTTCCTAGTACCAACCTCCCACTATTTAGCTAACTTTGCCTTCGACCTTCTCTACCCTCAACTGTAACATAGCCAAATCACCGCCATGTTCGCGATGGTCTCCCGTTTCCCTCACACAAGACTTAACGCCTCGGTACAAACCTCTTCTTCCCCTCTCTACGTCGTCATGGCCCGCTTGATGGCAGCCGAATCGCCTAGATTCGTTCTCGACGCTTCAACCTCCCGCGCACCTGCTTCCTTGTTTCTTAGCCCTGATTACGAAGGAACGTTTGACCTACACACGACGTCCTTTGGAAAGGCTATGGTGGAGTGGGATCCAAACACTGGTGATCCGTCTGGTGAAGGTCGGAGGAGAGTGTTGAATATGAATGGGGTGAATGCCAGGGCACATAAGGCGGGGAGGATATACTGGAATGAGCAGATTTCGGAGAAAAGTTTTGTTGGGGATGTTAGGATGAGGAGTACACGGAAGAATGTAATGATCAAGACATTTGGTTAACATGGTAAGGGGAGAGGGATGGAAGGGCTCGCTAGGATCAAAGGGCTCTGGTATTAAATGTTCGTCTGTATATTTAGTCGCACTTTCTTTTGAATGTAATTGCTTGTGACATCCAGATGTGTGATATGAGGGTTCTCCTTGCGCACAGAGATCAGAACGACTGTAGGCGCTGGTGCCCGCTGTACAGCTTGCTCCCTATATCCCTTCACTGGTCATGACGGCATGCTAGCTATCTCACACAAGTCTTTCCGCATGTCAAAGATTCATATTGACGATATTCCAGCCAGGACAGTGAGGAAAGATCGTTACAGGTACGCCACTGGAGTTTCTTTAGTTGGTTTTCTTCAGGCATGCGTTGTTTACCAGGGCTAGCTGAGTCCCATACCCAGTAGACCAGTGGACCCCGTATATACATCGCTAAGTCATTGAGGTACATAAAAACACGAAACCTCTCGATATTCCCAAATGTAGAACCCGGCCTGACGCTCTATGTCATACTGAGGAATGAGATCTCTGTTTTGTTTTCTCTCTACGTACATCGTTCTAACAACCACCCGGGTGCCCCCATCCTCATCCTCACAATCAACGCACGGCTCACACAGGCAAAGTCATGCCCAAGTTATCCGGCACCGCCAAAGTCTCATCCGCCTGACTCTTCAAGTGTCCACCAAACCCGACAACACCATTCTCAGCGCGGAATGCAGCAATGCGAGCCTCGACTTCAGGACGGAAATTCTTCATTAGACCCTGGATGGGCCAAGCAGCAGCGTCACCGAGAGCGCAGATGGTTCGGCCTTCGACTTGTTTACTATAGAAGAAAGGGGGACGAGACGTCAGTGTGCTACATGGCGGTATGAGGAAAACTTGGACCGACGTCAACTCGAGCAACATGTCGATCTCACGAACGTGAGCACGGCCGGTAACCATACGGTTCATCATGTTCATCATCCAGGTCGTACCCTCTCTACACGGGGTGCACTGACCGCAGGATTCATGTTTGTAGAACTAGAAGAAAAAAAGAGAAGTTAAGCAAAGGGAAGCAAGAAAACGCATCGAACACGTACCTGAGAGAACCGGGCGATAGCAGCGACGATGTCGGTGCTCTTATTCATGACAATGACAGCACCAGTACCCAAACCACTTCCAGCATCCTTAAGCGAGTCGTAGTCCATGAGCACCTCACCACTCTTCTGCTGATTCAACACAGGGACAGAGCAGCCTCCAGGGATGATACCAAGCAGATTGTCCCAGCCACCCTGAACACCACCGCAATGCTTCTCAATCAGCTCCTTGAGAGGAATAGACATCTCCTCTTCAACAACACAAGGGTTGTTGACATGCCCGGAAATGCAGAAGAGCTTGACGCCCTGGTTACGCTCACGCCCAAAGCCAGCGAACCAAGAGGCACCACGACGACAGATGGTAGGTGCGACGGAGACGGTCTCGACGTTAGCCACAGTAGTCGGGCAACCAAAAAGACCAACGTCGGCAGGGAATGGAGGCTTGAGACGAGGCTTTCCTTGTTTTCCCTCAATACTCTCAATTAACGCCGTCTCCTCTCCACATATGTAGGCTCCAGCACCTCGGTGGAGGTACACGTCGAAAGCGTATCCGCTTCCGCAGGCGTTCGGGCCTAGCAGACCGTCGGCGTAGGCTTCGTTGATAGCCTGTTGGACATGTGAGGCTTCTTGGTAAAATTCACCTCGGATGTAGATGTAGGCGGCATTAGCGTTCATTCCGCGACCTGCAACGAGACATCCTTCGACGAGTTTGTGCGGGTCACCACGCATGATTTCACGGTCCTTGCAGGTGCCAGGTTCACCTTCATCTGCATTGACGACGAGATATCGTGGTCTAAGGATAGCCGTTAAGAGAGGGTTGACAACACAGTTAAGACAACTCACCGCTTGTCATTTTGCCAGTTGGGCTTGTTCATGAAACTCCACTTCAGACCAGACGGAAAACCGGCTCCACCACGTCCTCGAAGACCAGAATCCTTAATGGTTTGAATGATCCACGAATCTCCTTTGAGGAGGATATCTTTCGTACGATGCCAGTCGCCTCGAGACTGTGGAAGAGAATGAACCAAAAATTCGTTAGGAAAATTATGCGGAGGTAAAGGTGAATCCAAGCGAGACACGCACTTTTGCCCCCTTCAACCCATGATCATGTCTACAGTATGCATTGGTAAATATACGGTCCTGATCCTTCAGCCCGCCATATCGACGAACAGGCGGGTCCGTCACCGTTGCAAATGACCGAGATGGTCGACAGTGTTGTACTTTTGCACGCAGAGGACGTGGAAGTCCTGGACAGAAAAAGGTCAGCAAAATATCAAAGAAGATAGTACATTGCTACCAGAGAAAGCATACCTCGAGATGATACCCGCAACATCGCAGGCGACGACAACGACGTTAGGTCAAACGATGAGGGAGCAGTCTGGAATCTAATAGTAAGACAGGGTTCAGGTACGGTGTGACAGGTGCACGGACCACTGTCACTTGGGGTCACGCTAGTGTCACACTTCAAGCTGCCAATTGGAACGCGTATGTTTGAAAACAGTAAATTGAACGCTTCGAGAGTGCCACGAAGAAAGGCAGTGGATATCGATATAGACAGCGTCAAGATGCTTTCAATCTATCTGTCACCTATAACTCGCGTCCACGGGTGTTGCAGTCATTGAAAAAGTTCGACAGGAAGTACATGCATTGCCTCAAGATTGAATGATGCACTGCAGATTGGATTGCGTGAATAGAGCCGGAATGGAAGGCCTGTTTTCTTTAAATCGTTCCCAGAACTCGATACCGCCAAGCTGGCATCCTGGTTCAAGTGTAGCATCGATATCGTCTCGTTTTCGTGGCAATGACTCACCCTGAAGCGGAGCAGCCAAGTCGCGTTACGGCTCGGAGAGATTTAGAATCAAACCATATAGCAGCTTTTCATTCCCAGAACGGTAAATTATCCTATTACGCTCAATATCATCTTACTGAGATAGTTGCAGAATCTGGACGAGGTGATTCAGAGTTCTCTGAGGCGGCAGAGGCAAAGCTATGGAGTATATATAATGCCGAGGCGGAGAAGTACGACAAGAACCTGGCGCAGAATTGGAGGGGTGATATGAATGCGATTCTAATATTCGTGCGTCTTTCTAACGTCCTGTCTTCAAATGGTATTGAATCAAAGCATCAAAGGCCGGTCTATTTTCTGCAAGTCTGACTGCGTTCATCATCGAAAGCTACGGTTATCTGCAGCCAGATCCTCAGGATACAACTGTAGCCATTCTTCAGCATGTTTCGAGCCAGCTCGCGTTCATGACCAATGGATCCAATGCAAATACTGTCACAGCTTTCAACACGTCTAGTCAAGCATCCTTCCAAGCCCCCACCTCAATTCTCGTCTGCAACGCACTTTGGTTCTTCAGCTTAGGCTTTAGCCTAATAAGCGCGCTTGGCGCCACTTTGGTAGATCAGTGGGTTAGACGCTACCTTCAAGCTACACAGCGTCGATCAGACCCAGCATCTCGTGCTCGCGTCAGGGCATATCTATTTCATGGTCTGCAACAGTATCAGATGGACGCAATCGTGGAGGCTATTCCCATGCTCCTCCACATATCTCTTCTCCTCTTCTTCGCCGGTCTGTATGCGTTTCTCTCGCCTCTGAATCGTATCATTGGAGCTATATGTCTTGTGATCTTAACGACAGGCGTACTACTCTACGCCGCATGCACCCTACTTCCTCTCTTCCGGCATACCTGCCCATTCCATACGCCACTATCAAGCACTTTCTGGGGATTATCAAGATATACTCCTCGCCCGTGGTGCTCTAGCTTCGGATCTCGGTCATCCGAGAAGACTCACAGTCTCACCGAATGGAAAGAGCTGCAAGCTGTCGAAGATGGTGCGTCCCGGCCGAAACAAGATATTCAATCACTGGGGTGGCTAGTCCGTTCGTTAGCCGACGACGAGCAGATCGAGTTGTTAGCAGAGGCATTACCGCCTCTATCGCACGGCTCGAAGAACTGGAACGCTCTCTTCCCAGATATACTCGCCAGTCCTGACGGATTCGAGATTGGAAAGTCACTTGTGCGATTACTTCAAGCTTGTTTGGACGAGAGCATCGGGTACGCAAAGCAGCAAAGCCGCTTTCGCATATGTCTCTCCGCAGTATACTGGCTGACCGTCCTTCCATTCTCTACGAAGCTCCATGGTGAGGGCGCGAGCAGCAGGTACTGGCTTGATGCCTGTTCAGCTGAAATCATCGCTGTCTTATCTGATCCTAATTCCTATAAATCTCGTACACTTCAAGTCGAGGATTATCTTTCCTGTGCATACGTCTCCGTCCTTTCTAAATCCCTTCTTGACGCGCAGATGAACATAGTCTCGTTGAAGGAACAGATATCCTCGGAGCCGAGACGTAAACTGGTAGAGCAGGCGACTTTCCAGCGGTTATCTAACTACCCGTTGTTCTGGTCCCAGAAACTACCACGATTATCTGATTTTATGCCCAGTAACTGGCTGCTAAAATTTCACTTCCATTCCTACGTCAGGTTAAAGACCATATCTCTCAACCCACTAAACAGACTTGATCGAAACCCCAGTGATCTCAGTCGCATATTAAATGACCTCGAAACTTCTATCGCTCAAAATCAGTTCGTCATCCTCCTTGAATATCTGCGAAACGCGCTTGTTTCCTTGAATGGGTCAAACTTGGTCTCTGTATCGACGAGCCAATACATCGAGCCTACGGCTACACCCTATGAATTCGATCGAACCGTTTCAATCCTCTGGAGTAATATAACCGCGCAAGAAAATAATCTTAATATGGGTACTTGTATGGATCTGGTCGACAAAGTCTATAAACACCACGTCACCAAATCCGAAACCGGTGGACTATGGCGGTGGAGGCTGAAATACGACTATAAACTTTCATACGACGTTGTTTATATGGATCTTTCGAGAATACGTGCGAGGCCTGTACCCCAGGAACTCAGCCAGGATTACTTGGATGCTATTGATTTTGTGATGGAATGTGTTTGGAGAATGTCGGAGACTGGGAAGCTTCTCAATGTTGAGTATCGTGGGTCTTAGAGGGATCGGTGTTAAAGTTGTACGTATTCATAGGGGTGCTTGTTTATGGGTTTACGTGGTCAGTCWCAAATATGTATCATAGTCTTGTCATAAAACTGATGAGTCGCGATCTCCATACGATCCTACTTTCTTGGCATGTATAGCGTGATCACTGTTGATGATTGATCGTAGTGGCGCCCCGATGAGCCAAAGCAGAACATATCACACCTGCCTATTGATATCTGCGAGGTATTTTCTCGGTCATGGGACAGGAAAATATCATAGCATCTCAACGAGTACATTCTGACTGAAGCACTTACCGTTTACCCAACGCTCTGCGAATACCAGAAGTCGAAACTTCGGACACAGCCTTCGGCGACCATTGTTCTTCAACACCCATTCCTCTGGGCGCCTTACCATTGGATACTCTTCTACTTCTATTCCTGCATCTAGCCTGTAGTACCAACGGTGCTTGCAGAGATAAGAACATTTACAGTATCAATGGAGGCATCAGTTCGCAGGTCTGATACCAAGAACGGTCATATGATGATGATTGTGATGATGATTGTGATGATTGTATTGCGGAACCTGAGATGTCTGTGAGTCCTTCCCCTCCATCAGCTCTCACTCCGACTGGAACACGGACGAATAGAAGCAAAACATATAGGGGGCTGCGATTCAGTTGATGATCGCGTCCATTCTTGTGAAGTATAACAACTCAACCAGGAGGTGACCGCCCGCAACTAGTGGGTCAGATCCGTCTCCAAACAACGTTATACATTACGCTTTGTTCAAGAGTGCATGCGCTGCAAAGGACAACTTGAAGGACGATGTTAATCCAATTGTATTGGTGGGTGTCCGAGTCCTATTTTTTCCGCTTCTTTGATTTGATGAAAACATAGTTCATATCAACAGCTCTTGAATCCTTTGAATTTAATTGAGTTCTGATACTTATCAACAAAGAACATGCATATGGGCGGTATCAGCCCAATACAATTTTGGGCCATATTCGCCTCTCCGTCAGGTTTCATTCTATCTTTTGATCTTTTGTATTATTATCACCGCTGAAGTACGTCCTTACAATTTCTTTTTTTGTTGTCCGCGCTCACACTGGCTCAAAAGATCTGAACAAATGCACCGCACCTATTAACTTCTCTGATGTCTTTCTGTGACGTTGTTTTGGCTTCCATACAACAGCACAGATTTAAAACAGATTCGTCCCCACGCGGAGCATCATCATCAAAAGGAATGCTCAAACTTGCACTATAACGAGTGTGAATACAGTTACTATGATCCATGTTCCAGTGATGTATCTATCGCGGTGCATATTATAAGACTTAGAGCTGTTGATCAAGTTGGCGTTGCGATATCCCAGTCAATACCTACGTGCCCAAGGGTACTCAAGCTTGCTGCCAGGATGAGTTCGACAGATACTGCTGATCTACTCCATCTCATTGCTCGAGGTATTATCCGCGATTACATCCCAACGATGGCGGAAGCAATCTCCTACGGTATTCCCGTTCTGCCAGTCGTCTTTGTTGTAGGCCTCTCATCTGACGAATCCACGCTAATAGGGATGTACTGCGTATTACTTGGTGTCGCTATACGCAGTCTATTGTGCGCATTCATATCATTTCTTTGCATTACTTCTTGTGCTAACGAATGCATGCTTTGTCCGGGTTTATGTTAGTCATGTCAAGGAGAAGAATCACCCCAAATTCTTTTGGGGGATGTTATTCGTCCTGCTCCTCATGTTCGCAACTTCCACCGCGCTTCTTTCCCTCGACATCTCCTGGGTTATTGCGGCCACCGTCGATCTATTCGAGCGTAACTTAAATGAGCCGCTCACAGATAAATTTACCCAGTTCAACGCAGGGTATAACTCGGTTTATGTGTTTTGGGCGTCAGCGCTCGATAATATCCAAGTTGGTTGAAGTCTTTCATTACATATAAACCTACTCATGGCTGGGGTTTTCCAAGGTCGCATTGGGTGACTCAGTCGTACTTTGGAGGGCTGGAATGATCTTCCAAGATCAGCTGTGGATAATGGTGTTCCCGACCCTTGCATGGTTGGCTTCACTTGGTATGGCACTGTTCGTCTTTTTATGTAGTGCGGATGTTCATGATTCCCTTTAGGTTGTTCCATCGCATTCATTGCAATCGGGAAGGGCAGTTATCCTGACCTAGATTTTGCACTTTCTGGAATTCAGACCAACCTGAACTTGATTTCGAATTGCTTAACTTTGGTCGTCAATTTCTATGTGGTAGTTGCAGTTGCGGTAAAGGCATGGTCGGTCGCTGTCCTCTTTCAAGATAGTTATAAAGAAGCTGACTTGGTATCTGATAGGCAATACAAAGTCATAGCCCCGTCCATGGGCGCTACATCGTACAAAAAAGTCCTGAAAGTACTGTTGCTCCTAGTAGAAGCGGGTTCGGCCTACCTAATTTTGCTCGTAAGTGCTTGCCTTTCAAAGATGACTGGAATATAACCTGATGCGCGCTGTCTCAATCGAAAAGATTTTTCGCAT
>RCHF01010452.1:0-12187 GCA_003987895.1 Neonothopanus nambi | reverse complement strand
ATACTTGTCATACAATTGACTTTCCTGGGACAAGCGACAAAGCAACAATAGCACGAGGCCCACACGAGGGCCCAAGCGCCACCGGCTTGGCGCTTCCGTCTGTGCCGAGGTCAAAGCACCAGGCTATTGTCCGAAATATAACTCGATGTTTTCGTGGGCTCTACTTCTTAACCAGTTCCCTCATCTTATCTTCTCATATCGTGTTATACACTATCAATTTGCTTCACCATGAGCTCTCAGAACCAATCCCCTGTCTCAAACTCCCTCGAGGAGCATTTGAGTCTCACTATAGCTGCTCTCGAGCAGGCTCGACAACTTCTCGCGTCGTTGGATTCAACCTACGAAGGGGAAATGTCCCCATCTCTCCAGGAGTCCGTCAGGTTTCTGCTTGCTCAGATCCCTGAGGACGCCTCGTCTTCCTTGTGAGTCCCAGCGCGTATTCCTGCGTATGCCACACTTGTATTCATGCTTTATCTTTAATAGGTCACAATCTGTCTCCTCAGATGAGAGCGAGGACATGGGACCGGAGTCGTACGTCTTTTTTTCCTTGTTCGACAGTGCCCTGCTAACAAGTGACATCTCCAGAGGCGCCCTATCAATTCTTGAGGGCATCAATCCAGGTGCACCTGTTCCTCCACCCGCCATCGTCACCAACTCGACCGGCCTTTTCGATGATATCCCCCAAGCCTTTGCTCACGGATCCAATCCCCTTCCACACGACTTTGCCCCATCCTACGAGCCTCAACCTGGACCGAAACTCTTCGACTTTGCTCTCGTGGAGCTCGACACAGGGGAGCCTGAGCAACCCGCTGGAATGCCAGAGCTGCAAATCATCTTCACCCCTGATCCCGTGATCTGCCCCGAGAGAGGACAGACAATTGATCTCTTCTCTAATGGGGCTGCTAATGTACGAGATTCCACACCTAAAGATACTGCAAAGAGGCGGCCGGCGACGTCAAGCGCACAAGCTACGACGCCTGTGGCGAGCAGTTCTGGAACTGCGCGTGCCACCAGCCCTTCGGCTGCTAGCACTTCCGCAAGCGCAAGCGGCATTGGTCCTGGTGAGTACTATACTTTCGTTTTACTTTTTCTCAAACTAAATAATTCCTTCAGGCCCATCGAGAAATGGTGGACCGAATACTGCAGCCAGCATCGCTGCTCCTCATGCTCGTGTCGGAGCCTCCCCGCCTACTGGAGCATCCTCCTCTCGAGCAGCACAACCATCAGCCCCTGCACCAGCGAGCCAAACCGCTTCTACACCCACTGGAACGGGCCCATCTTCTTCAGCATCAGCCCCAAAGACTTCCCCTCCTACACAATCTAGAGCACCTCTTGTCTCATCGTCAACCTCATCAGCTTCTGCTTCACAGCCGGCCACTGCCCCGAGGACGTCTTCGGCGCGTCCTTCCAATGCCGCCGCTTCCTCCTCAGGAGCCTCTTCTTCAGCCACCTCCTCCTCATCGTCCTCTCCAGCTCCCTCTGCTTCCTCATCCTCTTCAGCTGCCTCATCATCATCATCCTCTGCAGTCCCCCGTGCTTCCTCATCCACTGGCGGTCGCCGTGTTCACGCCCCTCTAGCACGTATGAATTCGTTTTACGGCGAGGATGATCCAAATGCTCACTGGAAGGTATACGAACATGAGGGCAAGAAATACGTAGGCACAAGGACTCCTCCTCCTAGCCCTCCGCGCTACAAAAAAGGTGGTCTCGCGCGCATGCCGTCGTTCATTGATGAGACAGACGTAATTCCGATGAATTGGAAACCGGAGTATGGCCCTCGTAGGTTCCCGGATAATTGGTTCCCTCCTACCATGCCGGTTGCAGAGTCTTCTTCGTCTTCCTCGTCTTCGGATGATGACGACGCTGCTTCTACCATCTCCTCTTCTTCGTCGAAGAGACCTAGGGACGATGATGACGATGATGATGAAGCTGAATCTTCTCGTCCGACTCAGCGTGCTAGGCTTGATGAGGATAAGACTGAGGCTGAGGCTGAAACCTCTTCGGCTCCTTCTTCTGGGCTCTCTCTTCTTGACTCTATGCTTAAGGGCTTGAAGGATGCTATGAAGCGTGTTTGAGATGATGATAGCGAGTTGGTTTCACTTGTACTAGTATTTGTTGCGCTTGCGCACTGTTTTGGGTTTTTATATCTTTCTTTCTCCTTTTTTTTATTTCTTATCTATTTCCCTTTTCCGTGATACCCTTCTTACCCTTCACATTGCACCCCCCTTTACTAAATTCTTTCGTCCCTCCGTTTTGGTGCCCTTTCCTGGACTTTCGAATAGTCTACCCTATTTATCCTTTCTTATTCCCTTTTCCTTCCGCCTTTTCTTGTTATATTTCTTCTTTCTTTTTCTTTTCTCTTTCATTCATAATTGGGCGTGGCAGAATAATAATTTATCGCCGACTCTGGACTCGCGCAGATATCTGTTACAGTCCAGAGTTTCGGTTCTTTTTCTCTGCCTCCTCCATCACCGCGTGAATTTTAAGCCTCAGTTGGCGTGACTTTGATAGAACGGGAATGAAAGCAAGCTGAGCTTTCAACATACTTAAGTATGTTGAGTACATGTCGTAAGGCCGGAATTGGGCAACTCAACGTCTTACGCCAAACTGACATCCCTCGAACAGACATGATATTAGTCTATATATATACAAGACAATTATACATCCGGTACAGTATGTTTTACATCGAAATCCGAATGAACAATCCAAGAAACGCTCCAAAGTCTGGGCAAAATGATCATGAGTACAAGAAATCCCTCTAACATCATATCCCCCTTCTACCACTGACTCTCCTCCCTACTCTCTCACTCCCCCAGTCCAATCAACCCCATTCCCACAACACCCGCCAACAAACTCACCACAGCCAACACCCTCTTCTTCGGCGTCACTCCTTCCTCCGAGTGGCCCGCATCCTCTGGTTCCCCTTGACCACCTTCAACAAGCTCCTCCCCATGCGAATGCCCATGCCCACCACTCGGATGTCCTCCAAGATTCCCAAATACAAAGTCTCCGGCTATCATCTCGACCGTAGCGGCATAAATCAACATCCCAGCTGAGATAGCGGACATCAAGCCTTGCATTAGCGTCATTCTCGCTTCAGAGGCTAGAAACGAAAGAGAACATCAGTTAGCAAAGGAATGTCCACACAAGGAGAGATAAACAGAAAGAAACGTACTCCGGCCTCCGTGAGAGGAGAACGCCAACATCCCCAAGCCCATACCTGCTGGAGTCGTTATGGCGAACAGGAAGGTCAGAACAGGTTGCAACCACCCTCCTTTTCGGGATGTAGATTCGTGCTTTCGTCTTCCGAAACATAGACAGTGTCTCATCCGCGACCACAAAGACATGGAGCTGGATCCGGTGAATCCGTATTTGGATGAAGACGACGATGACCGTGAGGTGTGGTATGGTAAAGTCTCTTCAGAAGATGCATCTATTGCTGGGGGAAGCGCTGCTATCCGAATACCGAGACTGAGTCCTTCGAATAGCTGATGGAATATAATCGCTGTGACAAGGGAAGCTGGGAAGATGTGAATGGTTAGTATTGATAATTCAGGAAGAAGAAAAGTGGTGAACGCACTAAATTCAGAACCTGATGTGATCGCCAGCGTGAGGCCAATGACCAACGAGTGAATCATTATTCCTAGTTGAAGGACCTAAGTAGAAATTGTAAGTAACATGAAAGAGGGTTTTTGCAGACACGTACCAAAATTCCAACGACCTGTCTTTTCCTGCCAATTCTAGGTCGCTCTGGCTCAACCTCGTCATGAGCAGACCTAGTCCTCCGCTCTTCTTCCACTTGCGGCAAGCTCTGGACTACTAATTTTGACCGCCCCCTCTGTGACTGATTGTCCTCGCTATGTCTGCTTGCTGGGCACACGCACACGCACACGCACTTGCCCTTTCCGCCAACCAGGTGATACTCTCCGTTGTTGAGATGAAAATTCAAATCGTTTATGATGTAAAAGCAATCTGTACTCCGTACGTGTCTTGGGGAATTGGTTACAATAGAAGAGAGGTAGTGTTGCTGTTGAAGCTGCGGTGCTCGGGTGTACGAGTCGTGTGAGTGGGCTGAGGAGGAAAGCAAAGGAGTGCTTTCATCGACGGTAGCAGAGTCAGATGGATGAGATAATTTGCTGGTGGAGGGATCTACAGAGTGTGTATTAGAGTGTATAGAGGACGCTCTGGATCTTGATTCGGTAGGAGAAGAAGGGGCCGATGGGTCTTCGTGGAGGTAGTCAACGTATGAAGTCGAAATGTCTGAAGGTAAAGTCTGAGCATGCCTATAAAGAAAGGACCCTGTTCTGTTATACGTACATTCGATTAGAAATATTATTATAAGGGAGGCCAGACTACATGAATTTGGTCAATCAGAATATAATGGCGAGTGATTATGCAGCTCACATAATAAAGCCTGTCTGATCCCCTACTCCAGGGTAGCGATCCTCGACTAGCTTTGAAGTCAAGGCCTCAAACGACTCCTGCAATAGATGGCAGAAAGCTGTTGATAGTATAACACCTGCAGTAAGCTTCTCGTGAGTTTCAGAGCCTGTGTTCGTCTCTTGCGGTTACTTACCTGTTCCAAAGTGTTTTCCTATGAAGAAAACAACTTTTGGTATTGACAAGAAAGAGGTGTTTTTTGATATTGTAGGAAACGATACCGCTGAAATATGATGAGTAAGAATGGTGACGCCTGATCCAAAAGTCTTAGATGAACCTAATAGAGAGATGCAGAATATGATGGCCATAGCACTGAGCCTTTGGGTGGTCACTTCAGAGTCCTCCATGGTCGACGAGGAGAGAACTTGATGAATCTGGATACTTATACTATAGGCTCCGTCCGTCGTCACTCGAGTCCATTGCCAAGTCTCGACTCTCGAGTACCATAACAGTCCTTATCACATGACCTCCATCCAATTAGAATCGATGTATTTATTCGTCAGTTTATCTTTTATCTTATCTCAATTGCACTCACTCACCAAGTCACCATGTCCCTCCTCGTCCTCACTGCAGGCGATGTTGAGCGAATAACCTCCTCGTTCTCACCAGAATACCTTCAGTCACTCATGGCAGACGTGTTCTCTCTCATTTCATCTTCTCCGAGTGATACTAACTCACCCGAGTCCTATACACCTCATCGAATAACTGTACCAACAGAGAATCACATTGCTCTCTTCATGCCTGCTCGTATATGTTCAATGGGCACGACAATCAAAGTCGTCTCAGTTCCTACTAATCCGGGTGATAAACGCGGACTCCCCGGGAGTACCTTGGTACTCGACAAAGATACCGGCTCTGTTAAGGCGATCGTGAACGCTCGCAACTTGACCGCGCTCAGGAATGCTGCAGGTTGGTTAACCTCACACATTCAAATCCTATTATTGCTACTTTCTCTCGCGCTACAGGATCGTTACTATCTACATCTCTCGTTGGTCCTGCCGCTCCTCAACATATCGTCGCGTTCGGTGCGGGTCAACAGATCTTTGCACATCTAGACTTGCATTTTCAGGCTTTCAAGACTATTCGGTCATGTACGATTGTGAATAGATCTCTCAACGATCGTGTATCAAATGTCATCGATCGACTAAAAGCCAAACATCCTTCTGTATCGTTGAACTGCCTAGCCAGTACTCCGCCCGTTGATGGATTTCCATCCGAGCCCACTACAGATACGCAAAGGGAGCTACAGAAAACCCTTGCGGATGCGTCGATCATCATTACTGCAACGCCTTCGCGCGTCCCGTTATTCCCATCGTCGTGGGTACGTAGTGGAGCCCATGTCGTGCTGATTGGGAGTTACACCCCGGCGATGAGAGAAGTGGAGAAAGATTTGGTTATGAGAGCCGTCAGCTCTACTTCTGGAAAACAGACCAGAGGAAGGGGTGCGATTCTGTTGGTGGACTCGCTCCCTGCATGTTTTGCAGAGGCCGGCGAAATTCTCGACGCTGGGCTTCACTCGGAGCAGATGGTGGAGATCGGGAAGATGGTGATCGATGAGTGCGCGCGCGGTAGGCAAAGTAGGGACAAGGACAGCTCTCTAGGTGACTTTGAGGGTCCAATTACAATGTTTAAATCTGTGGGTGTCGGGTTGCAAGATGTTGCTATTGCATGTGCGGTTGTTGATAGGGCCGAGGAAGAGAGATCGTCATTGAAAAGTCCTGCAGTGGGTACTTTAGTTGAAGGTTTTGATCAATAAAACAATTTAGAGCAGTTTCGGTACTGACATCGAATTTTTCATATTACTTTTTTCATTGCTACAACGGAACTAAGATACATAAATGCGTACAAGAGGACTGCATACTACATGACATACAAACATTGAAGGGTATAAAGTTCATCATGGTGTAAAAATAAATGCACAAAAATGAGCGGAATTGTATCGTCCTTACTGTACAAGCTTCCTCCTCGTGAGTCGTCCTTTGATCGGCCTATCTTCCTTGCTCTTGAACTCGGAAACATCGACATTTTCATCATCCTCCCTAGACCTCTTGAGACCCTTGCTCAACCCTTTGGCTTTAGTGGCATACGACGACAACAAAAGCTTCATGCTCCTTGCAGCGGTCTTCTGCGTCGCCGACGCAGCAGAAAGACTGGCCATGGAGGCGGCAGCGGGAGAAAAGCCCCTCTGCAAAGTAACCGTTGACCCTTTCGAGCCCGCTGGACGGTTAAGTATCAACCTAACGTTCTTGGATAGATTGATGAAACGGTTGGCACTTCTGTTGGAGCGAGCACTGCCTGCGCTCGATGCGCGGCCTTCGACGGTATTGTTGCCGAGACTATCCACAGAGGGCGAAGAGAAGGTCATGGCCGGAAGTGGTTCCTCCGAGTGGGCGTCAGTAACGGAAGGACCCCCGGACGGAACGTCGACATACTCCAGAGAATCAGCGAACCGGGGCATATATTCATGAAGCCCAGAAGAACTGGCTTGGGCACGCGTGTCGATTGGCAGGGTAGAATTCGAAAGGAGTGGCGAGGATGCACAGAGCGTCCGTTCTGAATCAAGACGAGCCAACGCCTCTGCACTACTGAGTTCTAGAGGATCGAAGAAACTGTCGAAATTGGGAGTAGTCGGAGAGGGACATTTCGGGCGAGGTGGGAGTGATGCTAGAATGTCACGGACATCTTCGCGTACATCTGCATCGTCCGCGTCATCAGAGGGTTGTTCAACTCTAGTTGTGCCTTCACTAGCGAAGCTATTGTCATCGGGATCCCTGGAAAGGCTTTCCACTACAGGCGCGGCAGCTTCGATCTCCCCAGGGAAAGGAGGAGGCTCAGTCACTTCGCTCTCAGGTATCGGTGCCACGAGCACATAGTTAACAGTACTGTAACCGGCGCGTCGTCGCGCAATGGCTGTATTTACGTCTCGGTGCGTAACGGTGACTGCGGTGCGGACGTTGAACGCTGAGCGTGCACAGGCCGTAGCTTCAAACGTGCTCCGAGCGAAAAATCCTTCCCCTTCGTCGTCGCCGGGACGCGGTCTGCAAGACACATTAATATCATTAGCGTGTTTTAAAAAAAGTATTGGTCATGAACACTTGCCCTGTGATACTAATACGCAGGCCGGATGCGTTTTCAGTGCGTATCCGCGTCGCAGAGTCGTCCGCGGCCCTAAAGATCATAGTGGTCTCCAAAACCGAACGACCCCGGTGTCTCCGGCGGACTTGAACTGAACGGTCGCAATTCTGCACGTCGATAGTGAAAGGCTGTTCTTCAGCTTGAGGAGGCATGATGAAGGAAGATAGAGAAGCTTGAACAAGAAGCTTGCAGCAAGGACGGAGGAGTACTTGGTCGATAAGGTATAACTGGACTGACTTCCAGAGTCGTACAGCGAAAAAACCAAGAAAAAGAAAAACAAGCAATAAGCGGGGGAGTAAGCGCTTTCAGCGTGCCAAATTTATGTGATTTTACACGTGTATTGTGCACCAGACAAGATCCATTGTGATACAGTGGCCTTGAAGGTCTGAGCGTCGGGAACCATAAATGGAAATGCGACAATTGCGGTGGACGCATTGTTTTCCGAATGCGAGGGTCAAGTGGAGAATCAAGAAAATAATCCAGAAATGAATTTCCAGGCCGGAATCCATGGAGCACGTCTTGAAGCCTCTTGGAGCGAACTTGAGTCCAGCGCAGTCAAAGCCCTCGAAGGAAGTCTCCTGTACAGAGTCGAAAATTCAATATCCACGTCTCGTTACGAATTTTCCGCTTGTTCAGCTGTGAGACGTTCATGTTTCGGAAGCCTAAAGGCAGCCAGACGCGGTCTGTAGGCAAGATCGGGGCAAGACTTCGACAATTTTCAACCCCGTCCGAACGGGCGCTGTTTATCTCTGTTTGAAGTTGCCAGTATCGCCTTCAAGGGCACGTGACTCACACGACGTGTCTGCGCCAGTCTGATGGCAGTCTGGAGGTGTATAAATTAACAGCAAAGTAACGACAGCGGCGACGACGACGAAATGGCAAGTTTTACGCGCAATTCTTGAAAACACACTTCTGACTAAATTTCGTATCTCTAGTCCGCTCTGTTCAACTTTCAATCACTTCTTTTGGTCATCCTCCTTGTAATCTGCACATGTACATATGTTCGTGCAATAGCACCGAGATTAGTGGATAGGAATAAGGAAGGGTGCGTCGCAAACTCACAGTTCTTATTGCTTTGAATACTCAAACCAACTATGTATGTTAGATTCTTGGGTTTATTCTTCATGGCAGCTAGAATAGGTGCGAATCGATACTGGCGGGATCCTAGAGGTCTGGGTGCTGAATGCGACTCGTTTAGGAGAACGTTTATCACCATACGTCGCTCTTGCTTGCGTTGTAATGGCTGTCACCATCCTGATGCAATGATTTTTTATCAAAATCCTTCGATGACTGTATAAAAGCGCGCAAGGCGCACACCGCCAGATGCTTAGGAAGACCCTGTCTCGCGGACCAACTAGTATAGCGTGGAGGCGTTGACGTGGCACTTTGTGCATCTAATTGATGCTCTGCCTGAGACGAATCGGCGAGGGTCAAGTAGGGGGTATAAGTAACTTATGATGGATTCGTTTGCTCTTGCTCTCACATCTTGCTCTCTTTTGTGATAATATTGCATACTATTTTTAATCTCAGAGCTTTTCTATAGGTTGTAATACTCCAAAAACTTCGCATATAAAGTTACGTGATATCTAAAGACCCTTCAAGCAGAATACAACACCACGTCTGGCAAAACATTCCCGTCAACTATCACCTCCGTCTCGTCCCGGACAGGCGAGTAATCACAAAACGCAGGATCCGTGACAACACAAGTCCTCTTCGTCGTCTGACAAAAGACATCCAACAATGCTTTGAACTCGAACTTCTTGTGTTCCAGCAAACAACTCGACGTCACTACCAACTTCTCCATCTTCTGATATCCCGCGTGTACCCTCCTTTGCAAGTACCTAGATATCCCGTAATATCCAGACACCATCAACTCGCTTAGGTGAGGAAAAGGCGGCGGAGCGTCCAAGGCTGCGTCGGGTTCGAAGAATATTTGGAACATGGTTGGTTGTGTGTGCGCGTACAACGCAAGCCTGCGCAACTTTGGGAAAGAAACAAGGAAATCAAAGGCTGTGTCGAGTGGACAAAGATTCGTGTCGGTACCCCAGAGCTCGAGAGAAGTAAGTTCGGGGAAAGAGTCTGTAAGTATAGTAAACACAATGCGGATGCTGGTCAACGTCTCGAAAGGGTCCTTCAAATAGTCGTGCTGAACATGCGAATCGGGTGCGATGTATAGATCGCGAAGCTCGAGCGATTTGAGAGACGGTGCGTGGATAAGTTGAATCACCCTACGGAGGTCATCTGCGTAACCAAACGAGAGCGATTGGAGGTTGGGCAGGGTAACAGGATGCTCGCTCTGTTCGAATTCCGGAGCAAGGCCGTGATATTTGAAGTGCTGCAAGGTTTCACAGCACGATTCCAAGATGGCTCGTAGCTCGGCGAGGGTAGGACAAGGTCCTGGCTTCATGTGCATAAAAGATAAGGTTGTAAGGGACTTTGTCGACCACAACTCCCACTTCGCTTCGAAGTCCCTCGTGATGAGTGGCAGATAGAAAGGATCGTTCGGGGACACATTCCTCGATAATACAAGTCGCCTGACACCATTAACCTTATACTCAAACTCTTCAAGCAAAGGGAACGGCATCTGGAGCATCTTCATCGTATATCTAGTGAACAAAGGATGAACGATGTTGATGATGAGCTTTCTGAATCGGTGGGCATGTGTCATGACAGGCTCGATGTCATTTGACGACAGATCTCGTGTTATGAATAGCTCGAAGACGACTGGGGCGAGTCGACCACGGTTGAGTTGGGTCTTAGGCCAGAGTTGGTGCTGGTCTTTTCTGGTGCAATCCATCCTAACATACTTCCAAAGCGCAGGAGTGTGTAGCGCGGCGAAGCGCCAGCTTCTACATACATGAGAGAGAATTGGACCAAGTCGTGGGTCGTCCTCGAAGTGCTCCATGAAGACGCAGAAGAGATGGTAGAGTGTGTCATATGGAAGTCTTTGGCAAAGCGGAAGTGGTATGGAGTTGAACCCAACAGAACTGTTTAATTGGAATCGACGCATTTGAATGACGAGCGATAGTGAAGTCGAAGAGGTGGGTGCCACTGATGCCACTTCCGTCATGGTGCGATGCAGATTCTGGGGTGACATCTGAGGAAAAAAAGCATTATACGTTCAGTTCTAAGCTCGTAATATGAATAGCAGTAAGTATACACAGACCTCGCGCAGTATAACGATAGTAAGTAACAGACAAGGAGTTAGAGTTAGAGTTGCAATTTTTTGTTTATATGCCATAATTTGTAACGTTAAACAACACCGCTTAAAGAAAGGTCCCCCCATTGTCGAAATTGTGGGCGGAACGTATCCAGGCGGTCAAAGTTAACAAAGACTTAGAGTACAACACTTCCGCATCGACCTTAACTGGCTTTGAACAACCGGTGAGTACATATGCATTATATTTTGCAGCCAACAGGAGGCATGACCTGAGCCGGGTGTAATTTTTTTGGACAGTACGCTTTGACATTACCGTAGCAAGGAAGCCAGGCAACTGTGTCGGGGTCGGAAGCTGATGCAGCGGGGGGTGGGAAGTCGGCGGTCCGGATCAGTGGACGGTCCCGGTCAAAGCTCGCTGGGAAAGTCAAAGCGCTCGGACAGTCAAAGCACAAGGCCAAAGCGATTCGGCAAGGGCCCTAGATCAGCCGAGTCGTCCGAATCTTCTCGGGTCTCAGCCTGTCTCAGCTCATCTGCCAGGATACGTGCACTCGTGGCAGTGTAAAAGCTCGCCACAGTATGCATTAAGTATTCAAAGTTCGTAGCTATGCATTAGCAATTGAAATTCTACTATGTAATTCATGTCCATCACAACTGTTCTAGAAACAAGACAAGCTGTATCCGGAGTAGCGACCTGATTCTGAAAGGCACGCAGAGTGACAATAGAGCGCAATGTCAGCCGCGAGGTGACTCTGGGTGACTATAGAAGGTACATATGATTCGATCGTCGCTTCGTCACCATTTCACGGCCTGGCCAAAGCCACACAGCTTCCACGCGCACGGGTCAAAACTGCGGGGCCATGCAGTCAGGCCACGTACATAAGCGTGAGTGCCTTTTGTTCCACAGCTCCGCACTCAGCGCACTTATCCACACCCATCCACACTATCATCATCATCATGCCTTCAGCTCCAGCCACAGTCGACATCGACATTACTTTTCCTTCAGAATTCGACCTAGGATGTGCAGGCTCTACTTCTGTCTGCTCCAGGTGCAGGACACTAGCTCTGTTATCGTGCTCGATAGATGAATCTGGTAGACATGCTGTATCAGTGAGGTAGGCAACGTAGATTCGATTGACGACTGCGGTAGTGCTTACCAATGTCTTAGAATGCCACCAGCTCGGAGGGAGCGCAATGCTCGAACAGAACCTCCTCCTTCTATATCTGCGGACATGACTTCATCGTCATCCGCCCACCAGCAATGCGCCGTCACCCCTCCCTCACCCCAACCGTCGTCATAGGTGCAGGACGCTAATCTCGAAGGTGGCGAAGATTCGCCATCTACGCCTCGTCGACCCAGTACTCGGGCACACTACACTTTGGTGCGCACAGAACGATCTTCGCCGGTACCGGCAGTCACATCGTCTTACTCAGATGATGACGCCGAAGATACTC
>RCHF01010449.1:0-19469 GCA_003987895.1 Neonothopanus nambi | reverse complement strand
ATCCTTTCTGAGACTCGAACAAGCCTACTTCTGTGCCAGAGGGAAAGGCCGATCGGATAGCAGGACCATTCTCAAGCACTTTTACACGCGCCCCTTGCTCACAATCATTTGTGAAAGCCTCGTCCACATATGTTCTGTATTCTGAGGAACCTAGAACAACCACCCCAGATCTGAAAGTCAAAGTAACGGCATACGTAGTCAATTCAAGTTACAGGCAAGCAAAGACGTGTATGAGGCATATCGCAACTTACTCCTGATAGCTATCGTTCCATAGATCAGAATCCTCTTTCCAAGACCGGAGGGCTTCTTTGGCCAACTTAGAGTAAAACGGATCCGCATAGGATGTTCTGACAACTAGCGATGAATCTTTGCATCAGACGAATTCTAAGGCCGTGAATGAGGGAGCTGCATACTGCGATTGATGTCGTTGCTGCTCCCATCCTTAGCTGGAAACACGTCCGATCGGTCGACGATTGAGATATCAGTGAATCCTCGTTTGAGTAGGTGATAAGCTGTCGATATGCCAAAGCATCCAGCACCAACGATTAGAATTTTGCTTTCTGACGGGAGAGTCATTTCGACGAGCTAGGTCTTGAGAAAGATTGTATCTCCAGAAGAGATAAATGAAGTACAAGTGGTCGAAAAGACTAGAACTTTTCTTATGATATTGAAAATGCGCGTTTGCGCGGTGTCTGCGCCGCGGGCGAACTCCATACGTCGGCCTGATTCGGAACATACATCTTCCTCAAGTCCGGCTCCGTCTGTGCAGCTCTGTACAGTCACTACAGTGTCAAGCCTCAGATCCACACCTCGGGTGATTGCATGAGTAGTTTCAAATAACAATGGTAGATGTGTTACATATATACACTATGTATTAACTTTTTGTAGCCTAGAAAAATTATTGACCAAGGAATGACCGAGTATTCATATTGCATGAATCACTAGTCGAAATAGTGTTAAATTTTAATTAAATAGACTGACAACCACAGGTTGCAGCTTGCCGTCACGAATTGCCTATTCATCAACTCAAGTCAGTACCGAAATAAGGTAGTGGAAGAAACAGACACACTTCATGAATTAATGAGATACTTTCCCCAACTGTTGACTCGTCTACACCATGGCCGTTAACGAAGCGGTTATAATTTTCAGTCCCATGCATGCGGATACCTAAAAGGAAGCGATAAGCCCGCGTATATCATCCCAAGAAATGAACTGAATCCTACCCAGAGTCAATCGAACGAACTCGTATACGGGCTTGCTCTTGTTGAGATACGGACTAGCTGGTGCAGCTCCTCGCTTTCCGAACAGGTATGCCTCACGCAGTCCGTTCATAAGATCAGCTGCCTTGGACGAGACGCGAGAGCGGTATTCAGGGACACGAGTGATTGCAGAAACCATGTCGTTGCATGGTGACTGAGTGAACGATTCCACGAGGATGGTCGTGCCAGATGCTGCGACTTTGCTCATCCTCTCAGTCAGATCCATTGTGCTGGTCTTTTCAAAGGTTTCCACTGCGGCTTTCTGAACATTGCGGACTACGGACGAGAGATTGGATGGAGACAAATGGGCCTTGAACAGAACGGTCAGTTCTTCGAGGATAATCTTGTCAAGGCCTTCAAAGAACTCCTTCTGGAGTGCGCGCAAGTCCAGTGCTATGGAGTGACTAAGCACTGAGGAACTTGCAAGCGAATAACAACAGCCTACCTTGACAAAGGACATATAGATATGAAGAAATTAGAATTGATAGAACTTCTAATGAATTAATAGTTGATCTTGCGGAGATCAGAGCTAGCGAGCTAAAATTGTATTTCATCAAAAAAGATCTCCAGGAATCGATGGAAAGTGAACTTACTTGACAGCCTGATTGTGCTGTAGGTTAACAATCAAGTCAGCGACTAACGAATGGCAATCAAACTTGGAATGCCGTACCATCTCAGCAGATTGAATGTGCGTTGACACTGGGTTGGCAAGGTATCCCAGCTCGCTGACATACGCTGCCGTAGCAATATCAATCCCTTTTGCGTGATAGTTCAATGAAGGATCTGTCGATGCCAAAGAAGGGGGAAGGCCTCGGTTCATGGAGGGGTCCATGAGCTCAGCACACTGCGCAAATAAGATCTTTCCAACGTGATGGAGGGAAAGGCGCGTGCGCTCCATTGTATTAGTTACGGCCATGGCTTGGAAATTGCCACCGTAGTGTACGTGACCAGTTTCGCCATCAACAAGTGGGTTATCAGTGGCTGTTATCTGAGTTGAGTAAAATTGACATCATACACTAAGCAGACAACTTACTCGAGTTACATTCCTGAGTTACGGTAGTCAAAGATGTAAGGAGATCCTCAATTTGGGGTCCGAGGAACTGTGGAGCTGTCCGGAGGGCATAACGATCTTGCCGAAGGGTCCCTTCGTCTTCCTCAATTGTAACTTCCTCCTCATGCAGCACGGCAAACTGGCTGCCTTCCAAGAGATCCCAAATGATTTTGGCTGACTCTACCTGGCCAGGATGGGGCCGAGCGACATCATGAATGAAGGGGTCGAATGACCCTCTTGTGCCAGCAAGAGCTTCCACACCCATAGCCGTGCAGACCAGGGATAGGAGAGTAAGATGGACGGCATCATTCAAAGCTAAAGAGCTGACGGCAGCAGAAAAGGCTGTACCATTCAAAAGACCCAGATGCTCCTTCGAGGCTAACGGTATTGGCTCAATACCGTGTCGAGCAAGAGCAACACGGCTTGAAGCCATTTGTCGTGAGCCGAATACAGCAGGCCCGTCAAACACGCGAATAGAAGGGTTGCCGCACAAAGTGCCCGCAATGTATGAAAGCGGAGAAAGGTCTTTTGAAGCAGGGTTAATTGACAGTGTGAAAACAAGACCCGGAAAACGCACCTCCGGATGCAGAGATACTCCCTCGTAAGGGAACGACCGGTGTAATGTTAGCTGACAGGAGTTGACTCATCTTTTCAACGAGTTCCCATCTAACGCCAGAATGTCCTCGGACGAGAGAGTTCATGCGAACCAAGATTGCACCTCTGACCCAAGATTCAGGCATTACAGTTGAGCCCATCGGATCAAGCAGAGGTAATGCATCTAGCACTTTGTTCGAGGAAGGCAAGACACCTGCGTGCTGCATCTGGAGGAGAGCATGGCCAAGTATCAGTGGCGAGTCGGTTCTTGTGTCTGCACTTCCACCAAAGCCGGTAGACACGCCTGCATTCACATAGCTTGATAAGAATGACCACATGATTAGAGAGGAGAATACTAACCATATACCGATATTCCTTTGTCCACCTTTTCCACCATGACTTTGCGGCTTTTATCGAGCTTTTCTTTGGCGGCTGGAGTCTGGTCTAGTTGAACAGTAGCATTGTACCTTGACGCAGCTACTACAGCAGCTATGGAGAGCGTTTGGCCATCCACTGTTACCAGTTTTCCGTTCCTAATCAGTTGATCAGTGACTTGTATTGCTGAACATAGACACAACATACTTGTAGCCTTCGAGTTCTTTGAAAGAGTTCACGAAGCTTTCAAGAAGGGTAGCCTTCGACTTCATGGGGGCAGCAGGTGAGGTCTTTGGTGAAGTAGCAGTGACTTTGACGACATCATCAAGAGATTGGACGAGTGAAAGAGTGGTCCTCCGTCGGATAGTAGTGCGAGTCTCAGAAGAATTCATGACCATGGTGGCGATTTAAGATAGAAAGATAGAATATGCGGGAGATTATAAGAAAGGTGTAAGATACCCACTGAAGATCAAACTAAGTATGAAGATGGGAACCGATGAACGCTACTGCATCAGCTTCGAGACTTCCTTCTTATAAGAACAGGTGCATTCCATTTACGTATCTCAGTCTGCTAGGAATAGCATAAGATATGAACTGCATGTATTGCACCGTTATGGAGAAATCCGGTAGTGCCTGACGGCACGTTGGAACAATGATCAGTTTCATGGATAGAGATCCTTCATCGGAATGAAAAAACATACGAAAATACTGTAAATTCAAAGATACTTGAATAAGTATCCCCCAGTATCCCCTCTTAACTATTTCCAGACTATTTCCCATACAGTCGCCTGTAATGAATTCATCGCTTCCTTGTAGCTTATCTGTAGTCCTCTAGCACGTAAGTAAGAAGAAAGAGAGGTTAGGCTACAGAGGACGAGTGAGCTTGAATTACGGGACGGACGTTGACAGTTGAATTGGAAGCGGAGACTCGTGGCTCCTCCAGTCCTCGTGGCTTAACGCACACAGCCACCAGATTCTGACTTGCTACTGACTCCGCGCTTATACATAGATATCTGGTCTGTCGTTCTCATGTCAAGCCCCGCATACGACAGTATACGACAGCCAGTGATGTAGCTGGTCATCAGGTGAGTGATTTTCAGGAAGGTACCTGCAGTACGTAGTACAACATGCCGTAGTTTCCCCCCTCAGTCACTAGCAAATTTTTGGGGCGTCTACATATCTAATGTATAATCCGAACCGAAAGGCCACCACAGCATACATACCTTCTGTCCGTGACTCGCGCAAGTCAATGCTTTCCCAGGTCATTATCATCTCCGATACCCAAGCACCATGGATACGGGTAGAAATCCAACGATGCTACAATCTTTTCTCCTTCTGCGCCGGTGGAACATACTTTACGCTCCTTAAAGCTGCACCGCACGCATTTACGGAGACTCAGAATGTGATCTGCATTCTCAGGGCTTAATCATCAACACCTAGAACTTCTAAGATGAAAGTCCTTTCCCATGGCACTTCCGTCAGGGCAGCAATGGCTTCTTCGTTGGCATCTCGCAAATGTATCCATGTTGGAACTAATGAACGGCTTGGATGGTGACTGCACCACAGCACAAGGCTGAACATAGTAAAGCTTGTCCCGCACTATGAACATTGAAAAGCCGAATAGCTGATTAGGTGGGAGCCGTTTCAATCCTTTGTCGCGCAATTGGTATAACTCTCCAGTAGGCATAGCCCCCTTCGTTCGTTCGGATCAGTGAGTGCGGAGGAGTTGGACTGGAACAAAGCGCCTAAGAGAGCGCGAAGTGCTTTCAATTGAATACCGAGCCATACGGGATTATAATCAGAGCAATTGCGCCATGCATCTCCAGCACTGGTCATCTACACGGAGACTTCATATCTCCAGGCCCTGGCTAACACTGCGCGTGATGTCATCTCACACGGCCGGCTTTTGAAGAAGGATATTCGTTACCGTCTTCAGTGAACCGTCGCGGTAGTTAAAAACGTTGGTATGGTAAGTCATGATTCTCAGCAAAAGAGGTAGAGTGCCTTCGTTCGGCAGTGCGATGGATACTGTCGTAGGACAGGGGGAAGGCCTGGCAAACAGTAGGCGTTGATCACCGTGGCAGGTGATGTGAAGATATGGAGACATTGTCAAAGGCCGTTGAATTGGGGACATGTGCACGAATTATTGACTTCTGAGACTTAATACAGGTAAACAAGTAGCATACCGAGGCCCTAAGATACGAGTCTTGACTGTTTATAGAATTTAGAATTTGTGGCGCGACCGCAGATAGCACACATACCTTCAAGCTCGCATTAGCAGCATCTGATCCTTCATTTTCTGTGTAGTCCGTTTACCACACGCCGAAGCGCGTTCGTGGCGCATTCTAGCATCAGCTCTGGACAGATCGGCATTGCAAAATTTACATCGAGTACCAGGATCATTGGCTTCTCCTAGGAGAGCCAACGCTTCTGGTGAATCTCGATGCACTGCTGCGTTCTTAACATGTCGCCTAACATCATTTCGTCGTGTGAACGTTTCCTTGCACCAAGGAACTGGACATGGGTAACGATTGACTTTCCGCTTTTTACCACTAGGGGGTTTCCCAGTAGCAGCAGGCTGTGGTTCTGCAGATTCATCACGGGCTTCCAAGTCTCGTTCTTCGGAGTCCGAATTGACAGGCCGTTTCCCTATGCGAGACGTCGAGTGTCGTTGCGTGCTAGTGTGTTCCGCGCTCGCTCCTGAGGCCGTTCCACGTCGATACGAGAGTGATTGAGATGATGAACTTCTGGGGCGTGCACTTGGATGATCATGAAGATTAGTATCATTGTTTTCGTAGGCTGGGATGGTTGAGCTGCGAGAGCGACCGTGTTCCTTCCCGGCCTCATTTGCAGCGCCTTGAGAAGTACTCGAGAATTTATGGGACCGGTCGACGCCGCCGTACAGGCGTAAGTCAGACATTTGCGCGTTTGGAATATTAGCGTCATCGACATCTTCCTGCAATCTCTGTTTACCCTTCGCTTTTACGCTCATGTCCCTGGGATGCTCAACTGGGCGGGGTGACGGCGCTGCAGAAGGACTGAGGAACTGCCTGGCTACAGATTCGTAATCATGATCATTTTCCTCGTTTTCGTAGAATAGTTGTTTGCCTCTTCTGCGAGCGTTTCGATACGAAGGGGCGTTTTCTTCCTCGGATGCACTGGCAGCAACAGTGGGGTGCGCGCTAGGACTGCGCGATGGAGGATCGTCGTAGCTTTGAGACTCCTGCCAATGACTTTCGGAGGGACCGAATCTATCATGATCATGGTCATAGGAGGACGCAGACTGAGAGCTTTGCATGACTGGTATGGGCCTTCCTGATTGCTGGTAAAACGAGTCAGGGACCGAACGCAAGGGAAACATGGAATTAGACGGAGATGAGGGAGCAGTGGGATGGTTAGAAGCTGATGAGCGCGACTCAGAACAGGGAGCGGATGGACTCTGCTGTCGAGACTCTGTCTTGTACAGATGCGAAGGAAAATCATCGTCTCCACTCGATAAATCCTCTGGTGGTTCTGGAAAGTCTGCAAACGCGCTTTTCTGAAAGCACTTGGTCGGTTTTTTTTGCTTGAAAACAGAGGTAGTAACCGCTGCTCACTGGATCTCGCCCGAACATGTTCATCCTTTGTCGCTCTCCCTCGGGTATTTCTCTGTAAACGCGAGACACCCCTCCGCGATTGATCCATTCATAGTGTTGATAGTCAGATGGAGACGAACGCGTATAAGATGTCGGCAGAGGTCCGGAGTGCTCTATCTCATACTCAGGCCATGGAGACCTCCTTTCAAACACATCTTGAACGAGGCAACTGAAAGTAAAAAGAGCTTAGACGTACTCTTCGTCCTCGCTGTCGCTTTCCGAGCTGCAGCCATCTCTAGGATTGTGGCGAATGGCAGAGATATTCATGGCGAGAGAATTGATGATTAGATCGGTATTGTTCAGAGTGTTCAACTCCGTATGTGTCAATCTGTATACACTTCTTTGATGCTGTGGGTGTAAGTTCCGATCACAAACGTTCATTTGAGTTCTCTTGATTTCTGTAAATCCTCATGTAGATCTATAAAATAGGAAAGAAAAGAACAAAAACTACTCTATATACTCGTCTTAGCCTTTTCACCCTCAGCCTATCAACGCCTGAGTTATGATATGACTCGGGCTCGTAGAAACGGTAGAAACTACAGCCATCAGCTGACGTGCGATGGCGATGGGCGCCACGCAGAATACACATAATCTTTTAAAATTTTAGCACCATCTTTTAATTCCTCTGGGCAGCGCATCCATTGCAGAGGTACTCGGACATACGTTGTGAAACAGAATCGGCAGGAAAGTCTCAGTAAGCTTGAGACTGAGCGGCGAAGAGCGTTCTCACTTGTGGCGTAGGCATTGAAACACATGCCATGTGGCGACATGTGGCGTACATCATCGCCAAATCTTGATTGGCTTCCATCCAAAAATTTTCTCACCACAGAACAGCCACCCCGGTCCTTGACTCGTTCCTCACTATCAGCCATGGTGCGCCTTCTCATTTTGGTCATTCTATACGCTCCATTGATATGCTAACCGTTAGGGAAAAGTCAAGAAGACAAAAAAATTCGCGGCGGTGAAACGGATGCTAAATCCCAATGACATACGATTGCAAGTGTTTCAGTGACCTTGCTTTCCTGCAGGGACTTATTCAGTTTTCTAGGAAGGAAAATCAGTTGAAGCAAAAGAAGAAGGAAGAAGAAGAGAAAGCCAAGGCTGTACGACGAGTGTGCGCGCTCTTCCTGCGTACAATCCCAATGATAGGCTGAATGTCCTTGCTCACAGTGCACCAGTTGCCTCATCGTTGTTCCTAGCCCATAACACTTCTCTTGTTCCTCCCTATCGTGTTCTCATTGATACCAACTTCATCAATTTCAGCCTGCAGAACAAGCTGGAACTCATCAGTGGGATGATGGACTGCCTATTTGCAAAGTGTGAGTTGTGATTCTAATTGGGTTTTCGACATATGTAGATGACCCTTTTTTCAGGTATACCCTGTGTCACTGACTGCGTAATGGCTGAATTAGAAAAATTGGGGCATCGTTATCGTGTTGCGCTTCGGTGAGTTTCAGCGCCCAACTCCATTACACACGAATCTTATATTCCTTAGCGTGGCACGGGACCCTCGATTCGAACGCCTTACCTGCAATCATCCAGGTACATATGCAGATGATTGTCTTGTTCAGCGCGTAACTGCGCACAAGTGTTTCATTGTAGCTACATGCGACAGAGAGCTACGGCGGCGGATACGCCAAATTCCTGGTATACCACTTATGTATATCGTCAAAAGGCGGTATGCAATTGAGCGCCTCCCTGATCAAGGTGCACCGTCATAGTCCCCGGAAGAGATCCGCAAAAAGTATAGCGATGCTTGTGTTAATTGGTTGTATTATAGTGAGGCTGCTTGCTCCGTCCAAAGTAGCTCCTTTCGATTTTTTTCACTGATTCCGGTTCAGTTGTATCTTTGCTGTTTCTGCTGTAGTTCACGATTTCAATACATCCTGTTGAAATTAAATATAGCTAATCGTGTATATAATGATACATACAAGGTAATTAATGAAGGTAAGTAGGGAAAGATGCACTAGAGCGTTATTCAGTCATCAAGCCCAAGTCGTTAAAGTCTGTTAACACGCATTCGAGCGGAAAATCCGCTGAAGTTGCATCTAACCGCATATTCCATCATCGATTATGTGCCCACACCGTCCGCATTTCACTCGTCGGTCCAGCAAGCATAAACCAACACCCAGGGGGAACCAAAATACAGCAGCGAGAATGCCTATAAAAGAGTTCAGTCTTAACATACAGACAAGTGCGCTGCGCAAAAGGCGTACCTAGGATCCCGAACTTTGTCTCAGGAACATGCCTTCCAGACTGAAGGCAAAGCATCTCAGGATGGTCCGGGGGCAAAAGCGACGCTACATGCTCCTGAGTTAATGGGTTCACGTAATGGTAGAGAGTTGGACCAGGATCCAGAGAATGAGGGGTATAGGTATATGAAGGGCCAGCAACCGCATACGGCTGAGATTGCATCGAAGGAGTGAGCTGTTGCTCCTGAGATTGTTTCACATCATCTTCCATAGGAGGTTTTGAAGCTGTAAAAATTGTTCAGTAACGGTATAAATCCTGTGAACTGTCAGTAGATCAGCTCACCTCCATCCTTGGTTGCCGAATCGTACGAGGGAGGACTATCGTATTGATGCATTGGCTGGGACTACTGCTCAGAAAAAGTCTAGGAGACTATAAGATGATACATACCTCAGGTGATTGTAAGAGTGAGAGGAAACAACAGTAAATGTCTTTGGACAGATCGTTATATAGGGGTGACGCGGAGGCGCTGCGCAGTGGCTAAGCCAGCTTACAGCAGGCTACAGCGTCAATGTCAAATGATTCCAAATGTGGTAGGCCACGTGTCGTGGCTGTGCATTACGTAACCGACACACCTTCGGGAATTTTTTTTCGTTTCTGCTAAATCGGGATCATTGCCTTTCTCCTCCTCCTCTTTCAACTTGCCACTGTTCACGAACGATGAGCGACACGCAATCCTCCTCTTCTAATCCGGAAGGGTTACACGATATGACTTCAAAAGACTAGTTGCGTCTCTTCCGACACATTGATGATTGAACATGTTTTCTAACTGTACTTCCTCGTAACAGCTATGCTGACTCTTACGCGCATTTTGGTATGTTCATCTGTGGCATCAGCGCACAGGAAACTGAAAGGATTTTTCATTTTGTCAATAGGAATACACGAGGAAATGCTGAAGGATTCCGTGCGCACGGGCTCTTATCGCGCTGCCATCGTGAACAATCCTCATCTATTCAAGGGGAAGACTGTACTAGATGTTGGATGTGGTACCGGTATTCTGAGCATGTTTGCCGCAAAAGCTGGAGCATCTCATGTTGTTGGAGTGCGTCAAGCAACTGCCTTCTATCGACAGTCGATTGATCTTTCTCTAGATTGACATGTCCAACATCATCGACCAGGCACAAAAGATCATCGAAGCAAACGGCTTCAAAGATAGTCAGTTAACAAGCTCTTGTATAGGAGTCAAGTTTTTCTTACTGCTGTTCAGCGATAACACTTGTGAAGGGCAAGCTCGAAGAAGCCGAACTTCCCATAAAACAATTCGACATTATCATCTCCGAGTGGATGGGTTATTTCCTTCTATACGAATCAATGCTGGACACTGTTCTACTTGCTCGTGATCTGTATCTGAAACCTGGAGGTCTCATCTTCCCCGATACCGCAACCATGTATCTTGCCGCTATTGAAGATCAAGACTACAAGGAAGAGAAAATCAACTGTATGTAACATTGCTCGATATCCTGAGATCATGCCTGATCTATTGCCATAGTCTGGGACAATGTATATGGCTTCGATTTCTCGTGCATCAAGGATATTGCACTTCGAGAGCCACTAGTGGATACTGTTGACCTGAAGTCGGTGATTACGGACCCTTGTATGATCAAGGTACGTACTATCAAATACTCATAATATCACTTCCTGACATTTCGCTTCAGCACATTGACCTTCTTACCGCCAAGAAGGAAGACCTCACGTTTGAGGTTCCTTTCTCATTGTCATGCACACGAAATGACTGTAAGAGTGCTCATTGCTTGGTGGACTACGGCTGATCTGTTTCGTAGATGCACATGCCTTCCTTGCATGGTTCGATATTTCTTTTGAGTGCACGCATAAAAAAGTCAGGTTTTCGACTGGCCCCCATGCTCAATATACCCACTGGAAGTCAGTATATGCCATAAATTTGACCTATTCTCTTCAATTTCTGACGTTCGTCTTCAGACAAACCGTGTTCTACACACCCAGTACCTTGACCGTATCGCAGGGTGATACCATTACCGGTCGCTTATCTTGCGCGCCAAATGCACGCAACAACCGTGACCTTGATATATCCATAACATACCAGACACCGCAAGATCCTGAGACTTCGATGACATATAAAATGTACGTCTTCATCTGCATTTACACTCTTTCTCTCACTTTCCGTGCTATCGTTCTCTCTGAGCGGATCCATGAGCTGGATGAGAATCAAAGCTGATCGGTTCGCTGGGCAGGTCTTGATTGTGTCCCTCGTCGTTCCGAGTTCCGATACCTGCCGTTTGCGCCGCGATGCGATTCTTGCTTGCCTGGACAATATCACGCGTCCTTGGCTTGCCTTGCTCGAGTTTCCGCACTTCCCTTCTCAACCATTTGCCCTCTTGCTCTTGCGTAAAATTCGCTCACATTATTGCGAAATTATCATATAGGTATTAATGTTGGGTTGTACTACAACCCATTACCCCAGTCGTTTCTTGGCTCATGTCATAGATCACCTCATGTTGTTGATGGTAAAACTCAGACAGTTTGTAGATCTACGTCCACCATCTAGTCGGCCATAACATATCATGTTGAGCATATTGAATATATCCTTACCAGAATATAGCACTCATTTGCAGGCCGAAGAAAATTCATTATGTACCCGTCTATGGTTACAAGAGTTGGGCAAATACTAGAACATTACGATGTTACATGAATCCATCAGGGTATACGCGAGTGTCTTCTATTACAAAAACGCAATAGAAGGCAATAAAAAGTAAAATAAACATTTCAAGAAACAATCTCCGCCGGCAGCGAAGAAGGATGATTGCGGGGAACTCCTGCCATGAAGCCCCATATAGCTAAAAACACCAGCATCCCACAGAACAATATCATGCGCATCTCCTCCCCGGCAGGACTATTCTCTAAAATTAAACTGAAAACTCCCTTCAAACCTTGTTTCCGTTTGCTAGGGGACCCTGCAGGTCGGAGATCACTTGTATACCTCTTCGTCCTATAGGAATAACCCAGTCCCAACGGCCAAATCAACCGGCGACGTTCGTAAGCCCGCAGCGTTTGAGGTATTCCGTGCTTGTCGCAAGTAAGCGTGAAGAAGCCAGAGGCTTTAGTGCGCAGTGGAAAGAAGAAAGGTAGAGGGAACGGCAGAGTGAGCGGGTATGTAGGTGGTAGGAATGTCAAGGAAAAGTTCTCTAATCGAGGGTTGGTCATGGCGATACGAGCAGCGCCTGCAGCGAGATTCTCGTCTCCAGGATATTTTACAATCGTGAGATGTAACACGCGGAGCTTAGAGAAGCCACGGATGGTCTTTGAAAAAGAATCCTGAGGGTGCAGCATCAATTAGTAAGTGCTAAGGGGGTGAGCGAGAAGAACCTACTAGCTGAAACGAGGGTTTGTGCCCGCATGTGAGTTCTAGATGGCGAAGGTTGGGGCATGACGCAATGAGAGACCTCAGGAGATTTCCGCTGTCATACATCGAATGTAACATGAAAGAAATCTTGAGTGTCTTCAAGGACTTGAGTCTTTGCAGCAAGCCCGCCACAGCGAGCGCAGTTACCTCACGAGTCTGCATCGGCTCTCGAAAGGATACAGATTCCAGGTGATCATATATATGGGGCAGGGCTTGGAGTTGTTCGAGAGTTCCCGAGAACGACCGCAACCTTATGAAATCAGGGGAGAGCGTCGTTAATTGGGTTTGGCTAACATTAGACCTCGAGAGACCAAGACTTTGCAGGGTGGGGTGAGCTTCGAGGAATTCAATGAATGGGCTCTTCCTGCCCGGCAAAGCAAGCGCGTGACCTGGGACCCAGTCGACAGCAACATCCCCCAATATTAACTTCCGGAGGTTGGGCCATCGTCCGTAGACAAGATGATGAACATCACATGGGAACGATGAATCTCCATCAATCGTCAACTCCTCGAGATTAGGACATCTATCCATGAGCATGTGCCAAAAGCGTTGAGACACGGGTTGTGCTTCTAAGAAGGGATTCAGAGGCAGAATCACGGATGCTCCGACTGTAGCGTACCATCTAGAAACATATCTACTTGGGTCTCAAAGAACGCTCGCTTCAAGTATATCGAAAATCCTCGGAGGTCAACGAAGTCAAATAGCTGGTCAATGTGGAACTGAGTGTGCGAAGATAATCGTAGAAACGCAATACAGCACTCACATTACTGTTGAATAAGGGAATGATTGATCCTACACTGGTACTGACATAGCGGAGCTGGGCGCAGCTATAATGAAGGACGTTCGGATCTTCAAATGTATGACGAGCTTAATGCACATACCATACTCGCAGCGCAAACCACATGTCATCGTGATAGGGAACTTCATCATGATCCCATGAGAATCTGACCAGAGCGTCGAGGACCTTGGACATCGCTATGTCCCTAACGGCTGCAGAGGCAGTCACACTATCAAACACTTGGTTCTTGGGATCCCCCTTAACGCTTGGCTTGATATTCAGCTCTCGCACATGTCGAGCAATATCCGGGCGGCGACGCAGCATCCCTAACGTCACAGAACACTGCTCCGCAGAGTTGAGTGTGACGGCAGTATAGAGAACGGAGGAAACGCTGGTGAATATTTTATTGCTCTACGAAGAATGAGTTAGTTTACAAGAGGCGAGTTATATCTTATATTCACCGTCAAACAGAAATTAAAGATGTCCATCCGACAATCAAGGTGCGCCGCAATTTCTAGGAGTAGATCGCCCGGTGCTGAAGCGAGCGACATAGCCCATTCTTCCGTCATTGGGAACTAGGCTTTGAACGAAGAAGAAAGAGATGGAATGAATATATCTGAGTCGAAAGGTATTGGAAGAAATATGTAAGTTGGCAACCCGTTGGCGAATGAGACTCGACTTCACCGCACGCAACCGCACAGGTCACGCGAGTATTATCTTTTTGATTATCTTATCTGATATCCAGTTTCCCCGGCCCCGACCGCATGGAACACCGGTCTGTCCCGAAGCAGCGTCGAGAACCTAGTGCCACCGGGCAGGGGAATCCCCAGGAAGCTCCAGACTTGCACACCTACGGACAGGTGAGTTTTTGGTGACTGTCACTTTCAATAGCCTTCCACTTATGATCTTGACAGAACTTGGCCAAAGTGATTCCGACTCTTGGTTATCTTCATGGATCATATCGAGGAGACAAATCTTCAATTACGGCTTAGACTTCCTGTCTTCTTCACCAGCTTCGTGTTACAATCACAATTCTTTGCATCCTCGGGAACCTGACATTTTCGCTCACCTCGTCGATGTATGTAAGTTGGAACTTGGCCCTCGGTTCGCCAAATATTTGCTGAAAAAGTCCACCCAAAGCCCCACTTCAAGTCGCTGACTTGGCCCGGAAAAGTTACTGAACCACGACTATGACTTGTGATATCGCAACCTTGTCTTTGAGTCTGGCTACTGTGTCTTCACAAAGAAATGTTGTCAAACCATCGTTTCCAAATTCCAAGCCCAAACCCTGCGGTATCTCAAGCGTCCCTTGGCGTAGTTTGACACAGGTCTCAGTATTACGGCGACGGTAAGTGCTGGCGGTGATCTAGGGCACGAAAATAGCATTCTGATAGACTCTAGAGTAGCCTAGAAACTGAGTGGCCCGCATCAAACTGACGATCGTCAGGCGTCAGTTCATCCGGCAGGGATCTTGGATGTTGAATCTAATTCCAAGCGCGAACAGTACAAAGGCAGGATATAACGAACCTGCAAGTTGCGAATCCGCTCGGGCAATTTGTCGACTGAAGACAACCTGAGCTTGGTTTCACCTGAACGAAATCTACTTTTTTCACAGATCTTATCCCTTTATTTCTTTTCTTCTTCTGCCTTTTCTTTTTTTTTTTTTTTGCAAATCGACAGCATTAGGTTCTCCCTTTGCCATTTGCGCCTTTTTTCTTGCGATGCCGTGGACGTGCGGGCTAGTCTCTCTTTTCTCCAGGGATATCGAAAGCTCGTGCTACGAGCTAGCCGTCTAGCGCTAATGTCATGCGGACATTGAATCTCAACCCCACCCTAGAACCTCAATTCGTGACTTTCCGTACTACGGGAGAAGTGTGATTGGGGGCTGAATGCAGATAGAGCGACATTCCAAATTCTAATTACCTTGTTCTTTCTGTTATGTGCACAACAGAAGTGGCTAGCGTACTCGATTTATGGAATTACTCGTCCGACACTCGCATTCTCATTGTCATGAAAAGTGGAGCACCGGTGTCTCGTGGGCGCTGATTCGTCTACTGGTGAGCAGACAAGCCAGCAATTGGTCGAAAACTGACTTATTCTGCTTCTTAGCCGGCTACTTGCTTAAATTTCAATTATGTTGGAGACAGCCGCAGTTACCGTTTGCGCCGCGGTTCGTGGGTTAACGTATATACTTGCTGTATGATATTGATTCTTGAAACTGTTTGCAGGTGGTCTGGAATCTCACGGGTTTCAGTGCCAACATATAAAAAGGTGAAAGGCGCGTCAGTTTTACGTAGAACCAGGCAATGTTCGCCCTTTCTGCTGCCGTCTCGACTCTATTCCTGACGCTGATTCTTGGCCGAGTGCAGGCAGCTTGTACGAACCCGTCCGTGCGTAAGGAATGGCGAACGCTCTCGGTAGCTGAACGTACCGATTGGATCAGTGCCGTTAAGGTAAGTGATAGCCTCGATTCTTTCTTCGACTTATTTTTGTGAACTTTCGTATTTCAGTGCCTGGCAGAGCTTCCCCACACCTCTGCACTCACTCCTTATGTCAAACCAGACGATATTGTTCCTGTCAACACCTCAGGATCTTATTACGATGGTACGTATGGATTTGGAAACTTGGGTATAGACGGAGCCCGATCTCATTTCCTACATTGCAGATTTCGTGTACATACACATGGATCTCAATCACCTTGTAAGTTGTCTACATGTTCGTGAACTATGATATGTTCAATATTAAGGAATACGTCAGATTCATTTCACTGGATTGTTCCTTCCTTTTCACCGCTGGTATGTGCATGTCTATGAGACTGTACTGAAAGAGAAGTGCGGTTTCAATGGTACTGCCCCTTATTGGAATTGGGCTGCAGGTATTTGAATTCACCTTCAGATACTTCTTCAATAGTCAATCGTACTTCTTTAGATGCGCCTGACGTCTTTGGGTCTACAATGTTCCAAGACTTCGACCCTAAAAGTGGTCTTGGTGGCTGGGGAAATCTTTCAAATGATGCTCAGGTTCCCAACGGCGCCTTCTCCGATTTCAAGCTTTCATACCCTTCTCCGCATACGCTCAGGAGGAACTTCACTCTTCAGCCATATCTTGGTGACGATCCGAGCCTTTTTCCTGATCCAACCTTATACGCCAATGTAACATTCACCCAAAGTGAAGTCGATAAAATAGTGAACGGTTTCGTGGGTGATTACAAGGGCTTTCAAAAATACATGGAGGGCTTTCAGGTGGACTATGACTTTTAAGGAAGTTGCGCTTCCCGCTGACCATTTTTTTTGTAGGGAGCACATGGTAGCGTCCATTTAATCCTCGGAGGGTAAAGGGTCCTTTTATTTTTCAAGTTGTATTTGAGCTGACCTATGGTGCAGTGATCTCGGCGGCACCTGTCCTGATACAGCTCCAGCAAATTGTATTGGGGGACCCACATTCTCAGCCAATGGTGAGTCTCTCCTTTTGTAGGCCAAAAGAAAAAGTGACACTAGTATCATATACTATTAGAGCCGCTGTTCTGGATGCATCACGCCGTAAGATTATATGATTTCCGTAGCTGAAGGATCACTCATTGACTTTTCAATCAGATGGTGGATAAAGTCTGGTACGACTGGCAAAACAAGAACGAATCCAATGCTGGTATATTCTATGGGGGTTCGGTGCAACATATCGACAATGCAACCATCTACGAAGAATATCCCACCGGAGGACCTCCAATGTTATCTGTAAGCTCAAAATCTATATCCCGTGACTGATTCTAATGCACAGTCAATGATACAGCTGGACTCGTATATGCATGCGGACGGAATGTTTGAGGAAGCCACGATAGAGGACGTTATTAATACCACTGCTGGAATCCTTTGCTATGTATATGAGTAAAGTTGCTTGTGTGACAGTGTAGAGGTGGTGGAAGCCTACCAGATAACGATCATCTAGAGTAGCCCTGCATTTCAAATACCCAGTTTAAAAACGATAAATCAAATGGTCAGTCTGTCCGACTCTGAGATCATGCAGCATAGTACGTCGTGGCACAGACAGAGTTCGAGAAACTTCCGCCAAGCCAGAGCCCCGACTAGCCGAGTTTCAAACGTTGAACATTCGAGCTCGAGCAGGTTCGAGCCTATCAAGCCTTAAATATAAATATCGAGTTTTGAGGAAGAAGAGAAGAATCCATTGCGAAATATTCGGGAGTGTAGCGTTGCTTGGGCCATAGTGGGGAGTCTTCAATTGTTCTTGAATATCGTGCCCATAAATGGCCTGTTGAAGTAACTTGAAGAGTTAGGCTTGTGATCTTTCTAAACGTGTGGGGTCTGTTAGGCAAGTCCCATCAATCCCTGTGCCACAGCTGCATTCGAGGAAATCACGATTGGCATTAGTATGTAGCACATGAGCGATATCTAGTCACGAAGAGCAAGCTGGTCAGATTATTAGCAGGTTCAGCAAAATTTAGCAAAGGCGAAGCTCAGTTGATGGTGATAGGGCGGCTCCGCGTTCCCCTATGCTTGTACACAGGAGCCACTTCTTCGTCTAGTGAATCACTATCACGATCCGGGTCATCATCAACATTCTGGGATCTCTTGCGCTTACGGCCGGCAAGCTTTTTTGGTGTCGCGTCCACCGTAGTAGTGTTCTTAGCCTTTCCAGCCTGCTTCTTCCTACTAGCTTTCGCACCTTTCTTGCCATTCGGCGGTGGCTTAACCCAGTTTTGTGAGTCTCTTGCGATCCGGTGCTGGAAGTCAGCATTGTGATCTATGCATTGCATCTTCCAAATGTAAACTGACTGAATATCCACTTCAGTGGGCGGATAGACATTTATGAAAATGGGGACTTACCTCCTCGCCGTTGTCATAGGCCTTGACGATTTCATCCACCGTGACATTCTTGAAATTATCTTTTCTTTCCTCGGCACGGGCAAGCTCGTTGTCAACCTCTGCCCGTGTGGGAGATCGACCGAGCTGCGCCCGAAGAGAGATACGAACACGAAAGAATAAACCCCACTCCTTTGTTGCGATATGGCTGGCCCAGGTATTTTTCACCTAAAGTGACTTATATCAGTAATTCTAGCTTTTAGTACCAACATCAGAGGTCAAACGTGTACCTTCTTGCTTTGCCGAGACCACTCCTCCTTGGTAAACTTCTTGCCAAACGACATGCGATACTCGCCCATATATAGCCAGTCATTCGGCTGGATTCTCGTAAACAGTCGTTGAATCTCAGGCCACTCCAGTAAGCCAGCTTTCTTCTTCTTCTTCTTGCCGCTATCCTCCTCGTCCTCGTCAGAATCCTCGCCTCCACCCAGGGAGTAAAACAACCCAGGACGCCCCGGCATGGTGGGAGCATTGGGATTAAAGTCTTTATTGATAAACATGAAGTTGTTGATGCCGTGCTCAGCAAGCTTCTCTGCACGAACGCGAGGGAAAGTATCTTGGGTATTGCCACCAAAAGTGGCACTGATGAAGTCGCGCGAGACTCCCACTTCACTTTCAGCCTTGTCCATCTTGATTTCATAAACAGGAATACTATCCATAAGCTGAAGAATCATAGTTGGATCCAGAGGCGCATCGGCGTACGGATCCTTTTTGAGTTTGACCTTGGGCTGAAAGGACAGGATAACAGTTTAGCAAGTAGCACTGAGGTTCAACATATGACGGGTGTAACACGTACGTTCTCCATCGATTTCAATTTGAGAGCAGCTTCCTTGTTTAGGTTGACCGTATCTTGTGAGTCGCCGGTGTTCTTTTCCGTTGCACTTGAGTTGTGGCTCAGAGACGTGGACAAGCGTCGAGTAGTGCTTTTAACATCCGACTCGTCCAAGTTGGTGTTGCTGTCAGCAGCACCAAGCTCAACATCAACCGGCTCAGCTTTTACCACCATATCAGACAAATATCAGACAAGGAACTCGACGAATGACACAAACTAGATATCACAATCAATCTCGTTTCAGTAAAGTTAGAGAGAACAAGAACGATAAACAGCTTACTCGGAGAGGTATTGGATATAGCTTGCTTTGATGAGTCAAGGGACGAAGTTCAACTTGGCGTAGCTGAGACGGAGTTTGAAAGTTTTACCGACCCTGCGTATGTACCAATCGCATAAAAGACCGTTCGAGTCTCGACTGCAAATTACTGGCCGGAGTCTGGTC
>RCHF01010445.1:0-12980 GCA_003987895.1 Neonothopanus nambi | reverse complement strand
AATTATGCTTAGAGTCTCTAGCCAATGCATTAAATGATAGGCAAGAAACTCTTTTAAAGCTTGAAGATGCTCTAAAGATATATCATCCCCTCCTGCAATCCAGTGACCTCCCCAGTACTGACAACAGTATGCAAGAGCTGGCAGTGACTGATAGATACAGCCAGAGATAGTAGATTCTGCAATATCTCCTGATCTAGTGTCAGGTTGAATATTGCAAATGTTTTCTCTCAAATTCTTGTTCATATATCTTAGACAGCAGAGTGCAAGAAATGCATGATGTGATTGATGTAACTGCTTATCCATAGAATATGGTTGCAGACAATGATCTATATCCATTATGTACTCTGGAAATGATGCATGAAAGACTGTGACTGGATGGGTGGCAACATCCTGAGGATCAGGAATGCTCAGCAATGAGTGGAGAGAGGATAAGCAACTAGCAACATCAATTGTTTCATCCATGATCTGAAGAAGGCCTTCAATTCCTTCAATGGATAAAGGATTATACAACAACACAATTGTATGCAGAACACTGCACTGATTTCTCAATTCTTCTGTGTTTAGCTTTTGGAGAACATGTTCCAAAATTTGAGAGTATAGTGAATAGATCCCACCCTTGCCCACTTCAGCATTATTGGTCAATGCCTTCAGACGTCCTATTTCATTGCCATCAATACCAGTAATATACTGAATGGCTGTGAAGGCATAAATGAAGAGCTGATCTGCCTGCAGAGCAAGCCTAGCTGTATAAAATTCAAAAGGTTCCTCAAGAGCTGGATGAGAGGCAAGATGCTTCAGTCTCTCTTTTAAGTATAAGGAGATATCTACATGTACAATAGAAGCCTCAATGTCATGCAGTCTAAGCTGGCCAGAATGAAGCAATTTGCTCTGTAGCTCAGACCTCACCTCTGTCTCAGGCCTGCTTGAGATGAATATGTGAACAGGAAGAGAGGATACATGTTTCATAAGAAGAAAAACCATCAGCTGGGTAGCTGTAGGATTGCTACACTCATCCAATGCATCAATGACCACAATCTGATGTTTGAAGTATTCTGCACAAGACTGCATCTGCTGGAAAGGCTCAACAAGAAGCAATCTCATTTGCTCAGCAGGTCCATACTTAGCAACATCAGGCTCCCTTTTAAGCAGCTTGACAATATGATCATGATAGTCAAGATTCTGTCTAGCAAGAGAGCTAGCAATAGTGGGAATGATTCTCTTCACATCACTGCAGTCTGTAGATGACCTTGAACAGAAGAATGATGCTCCCAGCAGACCAATGGCACTGAGGAATTCACAGAAGCTCTGAGCAATGGTGGACTTTCCTGTGCCAGCAATTCCACTGAGCCAGAAGATCTGTGAGCCCTCTCTGTCATTTGCCCACTGAATGAGCCTTGTCAGAACTCCAATGCGGGTGCCAGGCATGCAGTGAGCATGGTTTCCTGCCTTGAAGGAGGCTCCTGGTACTGAGTATAGCTTATCCAATATATCTATATTATTGTCAGCACAGTATCCTGAACATTTATTAGCATATAGATGATGAGACTGACAGATATCCAAGAGCTCATGTGAAACAGGAGTATAGACATTGGTGATGATATCACCCTGATGATTAGTGAAAACACCTCCTGACACCTGGACACCATGAGCATCTTTGAAGAAGCTCATGGGTTCAGCTAGATGGTCTGGAAGTGCAGGTGGACCACTTGCAGCAGCATTTTTGGGTGGGGCATTGCTAGTGGGATTGACATTGTGAGGCAAAGACAATGAAGTGCTCATTCTGGACTGTTCAGTAGAGATGAGATGATGGTGATTCGAGTTCGAGACATGAAGTGCCTTATTCAAACTCAACTGTCAATGCAACAGGTTTTTTGATAGGTATCTGTGGCATGCATCGGACACGTGTGTGTAGCACACCCGGCCATTCCTCACTGAGACCCAGTGCCGGTTCTCCTCCTCCTTTTTCTCCTCCCACATGAAGCCCTCACATCAGAACTCCCAATGTCTTCGCTCCTGATCTCTCAACTTAGATCAGCAAGCTATAGATACAGAATCATTTATTTAGCCTCCTGCATTGAGGATCATCAAGCATTTTGAACTCATACATCCCAGCTATATCTAATTTGTCATAGGCTTAAACTTCAAGCTGGTCAAAAATGAAAGACGTTGAGGTTATATTGGTGTGAAAAGTTCTGTTAGACTTACACTCGAGAGTAATAGCACTTTGTTTTATATTGGTGCTTCCATTCCACATGTCAGGTCAGATGATAGATGACGGTAAGAAATCTGATTTTGCTGCAATCAAAATGCAGTACCCCAGCCTCCATACATAAGTCGCACAGGAGCTGTATCTGGGATGAAGGAGGGATGGGATTGCACTAAGGCTTGGATAGCCTATGTATGCCGCTATAGCTTGGTTACAGCAGTGTGCACCACAAAGTGAAATAGAGTAGGTACTAAGAACTGAGAGGAGAAGGGTTTGAGAAGGGTGGATGAAATTAAAAACCAATGGCGATCCGTGTGTGTTACCAATGGATAGTTAGGAATGGTGTAGCATACTGCAGTGATGATAATAAAGGGCCCGGGCATGAGGTGTTTAGGTGCGGTGAATGTGTATTGCACACCGCCACCTAAGCTCACGCACGGTCCTGTACACATCGCAATCAATCAAACTACTCGAACTCAAGCCGATGGACAATATCTAAATGATTAGTGTAAACGTGTAAACGAAAGAAAGTAGAGCGGATGGTTCAGGTTCAGCTGAGTTGTGTAGGGCTGCACGCAAAATTCTACATGCCCAGTTGTGGAGTTGTGTACAGCGCGAAGTACTCATCATCATCATAATACTACGGGTTACCTAGTACAGGATGAAGATTCAATACCTTGAATATGTTACGAATTCGGAGTAAAACGAAGAATTCGTTCTTATTGGAACGAAACCACTAATTTTTGGGGGGGGTAGCCACATCTTGTGGCCTCCGATTTGATCGGATTTTCGTTCTTCCTCGGCCCGGCTCTATTTCGGCAATTCCCTTCATTTTCGATCTCCGACTTTGCTGTATTTAGTCCCTCGGCCTCGCAACATGATGATATGACCTGGTCCTGATATGACACGTCGTTCTCTCTATTTAATATTTATGTGTTTCTTTTTTTTGGTCTTCTTTTTCTTCTCAATTTAAGTTATGATTCATTTTGGCATCTCAGTTCAAGAAAAACAGTGAGTATTAAGTTTTTAAAGGTCGACAGAGTCTACACTCATCATAATCTCCTCCTTCATATCTGCTCTGCTTGTTGCCTGTACTCTCTAGCAGGGTGTGAGAACATCACAGGCGAATTCGTGCTTGCCTACGTCCATAGACGTAGGCTTACAAACTAGTTACTATAAGACTGTAAATACGTATAATGATAGAACGATACAGTGATACAAAACGAACCATTACTGCTGCTCCGACTCGAAAAGATTCCGACAGTGTAGATCACTAACATCAGAGTATCTGACTGAGTGCCGATAATCGGGATGAGATGAAATGAGACGAGACGGAATGAGATGAGGTTAGATGGGATGGGATGGTACAACGAATCTCCTCGGTGGTCTATTGATCCTCAGCCCGGGAATATTACTCTTCATTCATCTTAAGTTAGTCAGGCAATATCGAAAACCCGAAGTCGGATGGACGCACCGTGGCCCAGGAATACAAATATTGTATACATACACTGCTCAACACTGCCGAGCCCAACGGTATTAGACCACCTGTGGCCGAGTTCGCCACGTCCAAGTCGATTCTTCCAGAATCGCAACGCCAATAAACTCGAGCGTGAGTCCGCCTATGACGGAATTCGCTACATCTGGAAGTGGAGGGAAAAAGATGTGCGTGTGAGGAGGGGAATCGTGATGTAAGGGTATAAACGGGTAAACGAAGAGAAGTCCAGGACGACGCAGCCAAAGCTAGCATGAGGGAAACGAGCGGGCTGCATCGAGGACGTTGGCTATGGGATGGGATGGTGATGGGCGATATAGTGAAATTTGGATGGGAATGGTAAAAAGTAAGACGTTTTTTTTTCGAGTTATCGAGTTTTCAATCTTCTTTTCTTCATAACGCTCAGCACATCACGCTCCTCTTACAGCTTACACCCTCCTCTTCTACTCCTCACTCCTCCCTTACTCGATCCCCCACTACTCGATCCACCAACGAAACTCATACAGCGGGATCTCATCCGTCCCTTCACCTTCACCTTCCCTATCATTCTCAACATCAATGCTTCCACTGTCTTCGTTCACGGAATGTCGACGTTGAAGGTCCTGGGGATGATTTACCTAGTAGAGAGGGAGAGAAGGGACGGGTGGGTGAGTATGAGGCGGAAGCGAAGGAAGACAGGGAGAAAGGAAGGAAGGAGAAATGATTTCGATTTCGATGAATTAATGACAACGTACCGGGGAATTGTGTAACCTCTACCCCTCCCCTCCAACCCAGACCCCGCACCGGCATCCTCCCAGGAACGGGTCCATTTCTCGTTTGTTTTTGCCTAACAACGTACGCTGACACCGACAGTCTGCCAGATGCATAGACGATTCAAACCAACCACTTCCCTCTCCTTCACTGACATCCTAGGCGTTACACTACCTCGATGGCATGCCCTCAGGCTCTTGAGAAAGACGATACGATGGAAGGTAGGCCGTACACCTTGTCCGACATAACTAGCAGACGGGTTATCGTCCATATACGTGTCTCCAGTCACCTCCCGCTCTAAACTCACCAGTAGACGAAGATAAAGTGTACCGCTCAACGATGACGAACTCGTAGCCTCCATAACGCCGGTATTCGTATTCGTATCGGAAGGCCCACTGTTCGAAGTTACCCAGTGGATGTAATATTCGCTGTACCAGTAACGTGTAGGACTTCCTTGAGCGGGAGCAGACGGTTCGCTACTGTATTCGTATTCGAAGTTGTTGAGGTGGACGAAGTGATAGGTGTTGATGAGCAGTACCGGTTGGGGCGCGAGTGGAGGTGTTGGAAGATGTCGTTAAAGTGGAGGAAGCTGCTGGCGTTGCTGGGTCTGTGAGAAAGGGGTATCGCTATCAGGAAGAGTACGTATAATGTATAGATGGAGGAGACGCACTGTCTGCTGTAGCGCCAGTATAAGGCGTAGTATACGACAGGGCGAATAATTGTGTAGAAAAGAGAGAAAGAAGAGGGATTTTTTACTCTCTGGTAGCAAAAAGAACACTCAGGATCAGTAAAACGTCGCCTTGACCAGTGGAAGGAACCAAACACGGTTAGCCTTGCATGGATTACGCACCTTGTAGTACGAACCTCTTAAGTTTTACGACTGAGCTATCTTCTGTTCCAACTCTACATGCTGTCGTTCAACTTTGAAGAGGCTGGCATTAGAGTATGTGAAGGAACGACTGCACCGTCGAAGGTGTCGATGAAGAGAAAGCGGCGCTGTCAGTGCATCGCCACAACAAAATGCATATTTCGGGATGTTTGGCCCGATGATTTTCCGTAAATCCGAGCGAAATCCGAGGACAGTGATTCATCATCGCAGACAGCATCTATTGAGTATGGGCAATGCCCGCGAGAGCAGTGTCCGCTTGTACTTGTTTGGCTCCCCTGCCAAATTCTTGATCGCGAAGGCACACGCGCACGGACCAGCAGCGCTGACTTCTTCTGAACCTTTACCTCTTGCACACTCTAGCTGGTTTCGGGACCCAAAATTATACGATATATATGATGTGTAACCTTGATACTTCCTGTACATAACAAATTATTAACTTTTTATCTCAGCATGTAAGCATGGTAAGCAGAACATCTGTTCCAAAACATATATTTGAGATATTCCTCAGTGCCATCTCAATCAATCCTCTTCAAACAATTTTCTAATACTACTTAGAGTAAATCCACAGGGATTCTTGGAGCCACTTTTTTAATAATTGTTTCTGAACATCTCATATTCCATGGATCTTTTGGCAGTAAGTATTGAAACAATATTGAAACAGGACTTAAATCAAGTTCTTAAAAAAATCAGCTTCCAAGAATCCTTGTATTTTTCAATTCTGAATAACTTTCTCTCTCAGAGTATGGTGCTTCGATGTGTTGATGAAGAGAAACTTCGAGGAGTCCATGTAAGCTCATTACAATAAGTCCTTGAATTTTAACCCAACTGTGTTATAATACCTCCGCCTACCTAGCCCACCTAGCTTAATTATAATACATACTCTCTCTCTCATAGCTTTCCCCTCCCTGCCATTATAATACATCTGAAGTGTGCATTATAATACTCCTCCCTCGTCTCATCATCCCATTAGTGTATCCCGTTATATAACGCACTCACACCTAGCTACTTTATAATACACATCCGCTTTCTCAACAGCTTTCCCCTCTCACCCATCCTCATCCCTTAGCGCCATTATAATACTATTGCTCTCGGCCCCATTATAAGTATGCAATCAATAGAATGTCCAGTGAGCCTGATACAGCGGCCATTATAATAGCTGAGTCCGCCCTCCATTTATAAAGAGGTTTCGTTTTCTAATTAGTTGCCCTCTCACCGCCTTTATAATGCTCTCTTCCCCCCATCACAGTGGTTCGTTCCACTTATTGATTCAGTCACTGGCCAGCCTCATTATAATAGGTCATCCCGTTTTCAGCTTTCAAATGGCCACCTTGATTATAATTACTTATCCCTCCCCGATACCAGGCTCGTTCATGACAGTAGGTACACTTATTAATTCGGTCAGTGGCCAATCTTATTATAATACTTGTCCTGCTATGTCTGATTCTCATTTTCAGCTTTCAAATGCCCATCTCAATTATAATTACTTCTCCCTCCCCGATACCAGGCTTGTTCGTTCTGTAGTTACACTTACTGATTCAGTCAGCGGCTACTCATATTATAATACTTGTCCTGCTATGTCTGAATCTCATTTTCAGCTTTCAGATGGCCACCTCAATTATAATTACTTCTCCCTCCCCACTACCAGGCTTGTTTGATACAGACAATTAACAATTCATCCAACTGCTAATACCATTATAACAGTCATCCTGTCCATGCCTGAATCTCAATACTCATCCCATTATGTCTGAATCAGTCACTAGCTCCGTTATAATAGTCATACCTCTTATAGTGGTTTTGTCTCAATTGAATGTAAAAGACATCGTTCTATTTCCTATTACAACGAGGTCAAGAAAGCAGTCGCTCTTGCAACATAGATTCCAAGGTATATACAACAAGTATACTTTTGAATAACGCGAGAGATATCATTCGTAAACACGTCCATAAGACCCCAGGAAGTATTATAAAGTGAAGCAGGGCAAGGTGAAACATAAACAGCAGTGGGGCAAGAGGCGGGGCATGGGAAAATATAAATAGCAGGGGGGCAAGAGGTATTGTAATGAATGTTCGTCAAGAGGTCGTGCAGGTGTACCAATTGTAATGCTTGGAGGGAGGGGTATTATAATGGACATGTGGCAAGACAGGGGAAGAGTCAGCGGCATCTCAATCATCCAACTCCTCCGGCAGCAGCTCGTCCTCTCTTTCCAAGTCAATCTCCACCACTAGCTGAGTCAATTTCGAGTCTATGTCAGTGCCCATGTTGTCGAGAGACCAGAGGATTGATCTAGTACGCTGGCGTAGGGGAAACCATCGTTGTGACCATACTGTAGCCCTCAGCCACTCTGTGTTGGCATGTTCCCTAGCATATGCTTGCAAACCTTCAGCAAGCCATTGGCTCACACTGGGCCTGTGTCCAATTTGCTCCATCCACCAATGACCTTTCCAGTGACAAAACTCGATCACTCGCCACATCTCTTCCTCAACCAACAGAAGCTCCTCATGAGCACGATGTGCTCTCACGCACACTTTACACCACTCAACCTGCAGGCCTAGGAAATACCTTCAATCACAATGCCCATCTGGTAGTAAAGAAATTGACTTACTATCTTCAATCTCCTTGGTGCTGGCTCCTTCTTTTGCCGTGATTTCTTCTTCACTAGCCGAGATCATCTCTCCTGATCCAGTCGTATACCAAATCCAGGAGATACTCTGCTTGCTATCTCCATGAGACAGAACCGGATTGGTATAGATAGTAGGTATGTTGTCCACGCCAGAAAGCATTTTGTTTATCTCCTCTGGAGTGACACTAGCTAGCTTCTGGGCCTTCCGAAACTCTTCCTTCTCCTCCTCGAGCAGTAAGTGTTCATATACCCCTCGAATGTCCTCCGGTTTAAGCTCCTGCAGCACTGTCTCCCACTTTCCAGGGCCCCGTAGTTGCAGGAGAGCACCTTGAGTGGCAGCATATGTCTGACGAATAGCCTTAATCCTGACCTTGATCTGATCCTGAAGCTTGTGTTGCTTAGTATATGTTCCCTGAGAAGCAACCACCTGAGAGCTATGCTTATAAGCTACAGTATGAGTTCAAAGCTGCCACCGGAGCTGGCTGAGGCATTCCATAGCCTGAGCATACCGAAGCTTATCCTCCAGGGAAGCAAGTTCGTCCGAGCAGATGGATTTGCGAACAGTCGCTGGGAACGAACTGGGAAGGAGAAGTGGGATGTTTTCTGGGAGGGATTCATCCAACAGTGGGGAGGTCTTCAGTCGCGGGAGGAGATTTGGCATATGAAGAAGCTGCATGTCTCGGAATCTTCAGATGTGGCGGAGGAGATTTGTTCGACGTGTCTGAATGTTCGTTTCTTGAACAACAGTGAGATTCTTGTGATTGGCCGTAACTGCTAAAAGCCGCCTAAGACACGGAGAATTTTAATGAATATGATTTCATGGTAAGCCTAATAAAACATACTGGGCATCCTCTATCTCCAGGCCTTCAATAATCATGCCGCTTATCATGGAGTCCAATGTGTTCAATCCTTCCTTCTCTCGTCTGTGTTCCTCTTCTGCCAACTCCTTCTTGACTTGCGCCAACATGAGTGCTGGGTTGGACTAATTAGTCAGTATAGATGGCACAGAAACGGTATTCCACGTACTCGACTCTGGGAAGTCATAAGGACATGGCTTATTGTGATCCTTTTCCCATGCAAGAACTTCTTTCTCCCATTTTTCTATGTCTTTCGAGTGATCTGCTTGAAGGCCTTCGGAGAGTGCTGCAAATGCACGAGAGAAAATTACCGCATTCAGTATGGCACAAACAAGCTTCTTCACCAATGATTCTTCTATAGATAGCGATGAGTCCATTATAAATATCCTTGGCCATTATAATTCAACTTACTGAGATTCACAGTCTTTCACCAATTCCAGTAGTTGCAGAAATTGTCCATTGTATCCCAGCGTGCACCGGCAGTCATCATTGACAAACAACGCGCAATTGTGTTCAACCACGACCAATTACGTTCTATAGCCTCGCCATCCGTTCCTTCCACTCCTTCAGTGAAATTGAATGCAAACGGGGCGAAGCATTTCTCGATGTGAGCTGGGAGGTGAAATTTTGGAACTTTGAACTGAAGAATATGTCCCGTAGGTATATGTAGATAATCTGGCATCACTGACATATGACTGTAGAAGTTCTTGCTCCATTGACAAGTGATGTCGTAAGACACAGTTATTAGGAGTAGGGTACACGAGACAATACTAGATAAGAAGATAAAATCCATATTACAGTAGCTGAAAAACCCATTTTGTAAGTTGGACTTTCAGAGACAAACAGAGATATATCCACCGCTCTCCCTTCTGAAGATCTCCAACACCATTTGGGCGAAAAGTTTCGTGTTGAGAGCAGCTGACAGACCTGATGCCTGTAGCACGTAGGCCCTTCGACTTCTTTGTGTTGGATTGAGACATTGCATTGAACCCTACGCAGTGACTGATCTGGAGAGCCTTCAGTATTTTGGTGAGCGAGGAAGGCAGAAACTTACTTCTTCTTCATTGGCATGCTTTGCCATTTCAGCAACATAGGTGTCATTCTCAACAAAGCACCCCCATCCAGGGCCCAAAGCAGGGTCCCGATGATCGTTTGGTCGAGAGCATGCTTTCTGCTTGAAGTTCGCGTCCTCACAGAGATACAACTGGTAGAGCCATCTAATCGTTTTTAGCTTAAATGCCTCGCATCTATAAGCGATGGTAGTCTTACTGTTGATTAGGCGGTGCCTCTTGCCAATCCGGCGGGAGATTGATATCTGGGTGAGGACATGCACGGCATGGTACTGTTGTACTCCCTGGTTGTGTATCAGCCATTCCAGCCGGATCATGAGCTCTACCGGAGCGTTTGGCAGTCTTGATGTGTCGCCATTGGCGCAACATGATCATGAATTGCATCATTTGATCCTGACAGCGCTATTCATTTTCGTTCTGCACAAAATTGGGGAAGGCGTACCGGCGTATCCTTTACCAGGCCTGTCCCATCCATCATCTGCTCTAGGGATCGATAAAAATCCGTCAGAGGAACCTGCCCTTGAAGGTTCAAAATATGAAAGTTCCGCAGCAATTCGAAGGTCACTGCAGATTGTGGATCCTTGTACGACGCCGGCCACCATCCTGCCTCTAATAGTTGGTTTCTATGATCTGTGCATTGCCTCAGTAGTTTTCCTTCAAAGAATGTAATGGAATTTACCAGGAGCATTTGGACAGCCGCAGAATTTGAGGTGAACAACATGGATCCCGTTCCAACCAAGGACGACAAACTTCTTGCGTTCAATGCTATCATTAATGAAAGAGCAGCATTCACTGTGGGAATGGCCGAGCTGTATGCTTAAGCCGACGTCCCTGAGAGACACAGAATGGAAATAGTTGTGGCGCCACTCCTGGAATAGTCTCAATGCTGAAATATCAAGAAAGTTTTATAAGAGCTACACACCTGAATGTGGTGTAACAGATGACTTGCATGACGCTCCAGGAGACAGGTTTTGCAACAAACAGAATATCCTAGACAATCGAGACAACGATAACGCGCATGTGTAGACTGACAGTAGCCGCAGGTCCCCTGAAATAGATGGCCTCGCCCCTCCATAACAAGAACCCAGTCCAAGTACTCGTCCCTGTACTTCTCCTTCCAGGTAAGAAGGGGAGCGTCCTGTCAAGCATTATAAATCAGCCAGTAAACTCCAGCCATAAGGTCTTACTGAATCCTCATAACGTTTTGCTCTCGACTTGACCTTGAGATGCCCCGGTTCTTCCTCAGTGGTATTCTCGATGGTATTCTCCGGAATGATGCCCTCCATCATTAGATCTTCAGGTAGCGCCTGTATAAGAAGTTCTTCCAGTAGAGTTGGGGCATCATTTGGGCTGGATTTCTGTATTTCTGCGACAGGTATCTTCATTGATTTCAAGTGGTGAGTAGTTGTGCAGACTGCAATTTCTTCTCTTTTTTTGGAGCACTGCAGACTTGCGTCAGTAATGACATGAGCCTTACCGTAACGGCCTTTGGCCTTGGGCATAGAGCGTTAGAGTTTGTTGAGGTATTATAATGATAATAGCCTGGACTTGGCGCTCTGGCACCAGTTTGTGTTGTACTGTTTATCTGCGCCTTGTTTGCCTGAGCCGTGATCATGTGGCAGGATGCAGCCACGAAACCTTTATAATTACTCTTGAGCCTTACTCATTTCTAAAGCAGGTCCTTGGTTCATTAAATGTAAGAAGCTCTCCTGACGTGTATAAAAGGCTGCTCAAAGGTACATCTGATTCATTTCAGTCCAAATCCCCCCCTTCACCATGACCCAGCAGCCGCAGTACAACCCTCAACCACTTACTCCGGAGCAGCTATCTGCCCTGCAAGCTCATTTCAGTCATTTGACGAATGCTAATGCGGGTAAGCTATCCTACTTTATACTCTCTTTCTTTCTCACAACCAGCTTTCAGCCTCGTCTTCCACTGGTCACAACATGGGTAGCCAGGCACTCAGTCCCGCCTTAATTTCAGTCCTTCAAAGTTATCTTGCTTCCCTTCAGCCTCTGAATGGTAAGTCCTTCAAACCCTTTCGTGAAACTCCCTCTTAAATCTTGTGTATTTATCCAGCTTCAGCTCCTGCTACAAGCACTGGTGGTGCCGTACCCACTCCTGTGACAACAGTTGGCAACACAAACACTCCTGCAGGCAACGCGATCGCTCAAAATACCATCACTTGCCCACACTGTCTTGGTGCGATTACTCTTCCTGATCCTGGCCAAAGATGGTATGCTGTTTATGCCGGGAAGCGTATCGGGTGGGTGCAAGGCCTGTGAGTATCCGTCAGTGCTTTGTTACTGCTCTCTGACTCATCGGTTGTTCAGTGCCCAGGCCCAAGAGATCACCATTGGCATCTCTGGGAACAAACACCAGTACTTCCCCGACGAATTGTCTGCTCGTAATGCTTTCTGGGCGAAACATGGCAATGGAGAAACTTCTGTCATTGGCCCCGCCAATGCCGTTTACCCCACTGTCCAGCCAGGCCACGGCTTCCTCATGCCTTAACTTGCGTTTTATAAGTCCTCAGTAGCTACTAGTCACTGTGTAGTCAAATTATCTTGTACCATTTCTTGACCAGCATGCAAATGAACTTGTCAATTGTTTTTATCTTTTGGTACGATAAGATAAGATATAGTGATAAGATATAATGATAAGATCAAACTGAAGACCAAACAAATGTACTTATGCGTGGATGTCATTTAACCACGTCACCTACCTTCTCCTCACAATCTTCACTGTCTGGTGTGTAGGTGATGCCTCATGCTGATGCGCAATCTCCGAACTCTTGACAGCATTATAGCTAGGGTGCACGCAATCTCTGAACACACTCAGGTACATGACAGGACCATCGCTAGAGTACATGACAAGACTATTGCTCCCATTCTACGGCTCTGTTCTCCAAAGGGTCTACAAAAGTATTTTCTATTTTTTCTCACTGAAATCTATCTAGCTAATATAAACTCATTGGACAGGTTATGTGTTCACAGTATGCCCCCAGACCCAGAGCACGTTGTACACCCTTATTTACTCCTGAGAATCCCTTCTCCCTCACTACATAAGAAGTCCAAAGACTCGAGCACAGACCTAGG
>RCHF01010441.1:0-17621 GCA_003987895.1 Neonothopanus nambi | reverse complement strand
CCACGTGCTTCATCCTAAGCTGCACCAGTTCACCCTCAACGTCGTTCTTCGAAAGAAGCTGCTCCTTTTCAGACAGACGGCGCTGAAGATCGTCAGTAGCAGCCCGATGCTCAGCCGTCTTCGATTCGAAAGCCTCTGTCATCTGCTGGATTTGCGACTCGAGTTCTGCGATTCTAGATGACCGCTGATCCTGAGTTTCGGAGGCTTCTTTCTGCAGCGCAGCAATCTGCAGTGCGAGAGCGCTCGCCTCTGCAACCTTAGCATCCAACTGCTGCTGGATTTCCTTGACTCGCTCCTTCGCCTCGCCAAGCTCGCGCGTCGACTCCCCATGTCGCTTCAATTCAACCTGAGAGGCTGCGAGTGTAATGACAACTTGCTTTGCATCGTCTTCCGAGGCTTGCAAACGTTGAGCTGTACTATCTAGATTGCTCCGAAGGTCTGCGGTCTCCCGTAACAGGGCCTCACGCTCTGCAACAAGTCCTTCAACCTGCACCTTCATCTCCTCAGTTTTCCTCTCTTCCAGCACCATCTTTTCCTTCGTCCTTGCAGAGTTCTCAAACATGACACGGACAACAGCTTGCTGCTCTCGTATTCTCTCCTCTAGCACATTCTCCAACCTCTCAACCTCTTCCTCGAGCCTTTCGACTTTCACAAGTGCCTCATCTCTTCTTTCCCTCGCATCGGCGCAATCTTCCACCATAGCATCTTTTTGCGCCTGAACCATCTCCATTTCCACCGTCATCTCCCCGAGCCTATCCTCTTGTAACCTCAGATTGGTCTCCAAGCGCCGTATATCGTGCTGATGTATTCCAATCTGCTCTGTCCGCCGCATAACCCGTCCTTCGAGCTCCTCTATCTGCGATCGGAGAGCTTTGGTTGCTTCGGTGGAAGACATATTGGACAGCTGGTGGAACTGGAGTGTGGTGTAACGCGACTCGGCAGCAGCAAGATCTTTCTGTGCTGTAGCAAGGTCAGACGTGAGGTTTGTCACCTGCAGGCTAAGTGAGTTACGTTCGGACTCGACTTGGTCAAGCGTGTTAGAAAGATCGCTAAGTTGTGCATCCAGGCGTTGCAAGCTATCATTACTTTCCCGATTCTCTGCCATGATAGTTTCGAATTTGGATTGCCATTCAGACTCCTGATCTGACAGCTGTGATAGCAGAACATTCCGATGGGAAGTGGTCTCTTCCAGAATCTGGATAGTATTTGCAAGTCTTGCTTCAGTCTCTTGCAGCTTGGCCTTGCTAAATGCAAGCAGACGCTCATTCTCCGCGTAAGCAGAAGATAAATTGAGGAAGCTCGCTTCAGTGTTTGCCACGTCCGAATCCAAATGTCGGATGACAACCGCACACGCCGTCGCGGTTGTTTCCATTCTCCGGAGATCTCTTTCCTTGCTCTCCACAGCAGCTCTTATCAACTCCCGAGTTTCTTCCTGTCGGGTGGAAAGCTCCCCCTCGGAAGATGCAGAAGAATAGGAAAGGGGAGGACTGGTAGCCTCTTCCGACGGAGGATTGAATTCGGAAGAACTCTGCGGAATAGGGGAAGATCGGGAAGATAGAGCGTCGATCTTGGCCTGGAGTGCACTAATAGTGCACTTGGACTCCATTTCGAGGAACTCAATGTCCCGTCGCAGATTGTCACGTTCTCCTCGGAGTCTCTCCACAGCGTTTAGGAGACGCTCAATGTGCTCTACAGCTTGATCGTCCGGCAAATTCAGTGGCGCTGATTGTCTACGACACAGAATGTATCAGGGGAGAAATCATGTTGAAGCGAAAGAAACACCTACCCCTTAAGCGCCTGTATTTCCGCGTCGCGATCACTTATATCCGCCTCCAACGTCGCAATCCTTGTCTTGACATGTTCCAGTTCATCAAACGCCTCCTCTTTCTCCTGTACGAGCTCGATGTTCCGCTCTTCTACTCCGCGCATCTTCTCGCTTTCTGCCCTGAGTCTTTCTTCTGCCTTTCTCAGCTTCTGCTTGATCACTGGCAAATCATGCGCATCACCAATCAGCTTCTCCAGCGCTTCAATCTTGGCATCATCCTCCTCAATGCGTCTGAGCAGTTCCTCCTCTCTGCCCATTCTATCATCATCTCCCCCTTGCCGACGTACGAACTGTAGTTCTTCCTCCCTCTCCACTAGTTTCTCCTCCATCTCTTTGAGCTGTTTCCTCGACTGGCTTTCCAGAGCCATCTTCTCGTTACTCAACCACACAGCTTCTCGCTGGGCTGTATCGAGCTTAGATTGCATCGTTTGTAGCTCTTGCTCTTTAGAGCGAAGGGTAGCGCGTAAGTCACTCAGCTCGCCCTCCAGCGACATAATCTTGGAATCAGACCCCGAAGAGGATCGAGGCCTCGCAGCAGGGGTTCGCGGAGTTTGTCTTCCAGACGACGTGGGCGGTGGAGAAGTATTCACAGCCCTCAGATCCCCTTCCAATTCTCGCACACGCGCTTCAAGGGTGCGTTTCTCCTTCTCAACTTTCGCGTACCTCGCCTCGTGTCCATCGGAAGTGTGCGAAATCTGTACGAGCGTAGACTCAAGTTCTCGAACCTCGAGTTCCTTGGCGCGTAATTTCTCTTGCGTGGAAGCCAAGGCGGATGAGGTGTTCTGTGCAGCTAGATTCGAGGTGTGAAGGTCTGATGTGGTTCTCGACAGTGTGGATTCGAGTTGAAGGGCGCGCGCCGTCTCTGCACTTAGCTGGTGAACATTCACTCGTATCAGTTGTCTGAATAAATCAAATATAAGAATTAGACCCGCCTTGTGCAACGCTTCATTGAGACTTGCTTTAATCTCATCTAGTTCCTCTGCTTTTTTCATTAACTGGCTCTGCTGTGCTGCAATATGAGAGTCTAACGATACAAAGCCTACTTTAGAGACCAATCAAAAACTTCGAGAGATATCAAGACTTGCCTTTACTTGCTAACTTATCTTTAAACGCCTGCATTTCCTCCGAGACGTCGTTCATCCCAAGCGTCAGGAGCGACATAGTGACAGATACTGGATACTACCCTCTAGGGTCCGAGGGCGCCAGATATCGGTGAGCACGTTGATGCCGAGGTGTAGGTGGTTAAGGTCAACGTCAGTGACAGGAGTGGTTCAAATTTGGATCAATAGACGAGATCACCCAAACAACTGACCAAACATCAACGCGTCATATCACGTGACCGCGTTTACTCAAGTCTCAGGTTTACTCGCGACTGTCGCTTTGACCTGGAACTGGCGGACTAAGCACACGATAAACTGGGTACGAGAAATATCATATTTCATGGCAATTCATACAGGGATGCATATGGCAAAATATAACAACGATTATTGTAAAAAAGCTACTCCCAACAGTTGTGGATTTGACGACAGCGTGAAAATCTATGCAGTATACAGGCCGTGCAGCGGAAGGTTACAAGTACAGTGAGTGGCCTTTTTGTATTATTGACTTGGCTGAAATTTCCTTTAAGCAAAGCGAACTTTTTCGCCCGGACGACCCTCAGAAAGAAGGACAACAGCCTGGAGCAGGAATTAGCGTGCGACCCACAGAAAAAAAACATGAGACATACGTATTTCCCACTAATCTTCCATCCCGGTTCTTCCTTGTCCAGTTTCTCTGCAGTCTCGTCCCCTTCATCGCCCAATCCAACAACAACGTCACTTTTGATTGTCCTCAAGCTCACGACCTTTGGTGCACCTGCACTGTTGGCCATCGGGCCGATTGCGACCTCGAACGGTGTTGACGCAGGAGCTGCACAGTCATATGTGAGCTTCCTGTGGTTCAAGTCTCCCTTGAAGAAGACAAGATCCGAACGAGAAAGATGGAGGAACAGATCAGGTGCTTCAGAATGCAAGTCCCAGAATGTATAGCCTGTGCACCAGAAGGGATGTTGTTCGTAAACCCATTTGCCTTCTTTTTCGTATTGCTAACATAAACTTAGCATTATGCTCTCAGATACAAAAAGCGAGATCGTTCTCTCACCTTCCAGCGGGTACCAAGCCTTCTGAGAGACTCAATCTCGGCATCAGTTGCCTTTGGGAACAGTTGACCATACACCATCGTGTTAAGGAGCCAATTCCAATCTTTCCTGGTCACGTCGGACACAAACCAAGGGTACCGTTTTCCATGGAAGCGGACCTGAGTTGCAAGACCACTCTGGAGCAAAAAGTCGGCTATGAGAAGATTCTTGATGTGAGCACGGATGCATCCAAGACTTGAACCAGAGGTCTACTGACCGTATACACAATCACAATACAATTCAAATCCGGCATTATCCAATACAAAGTCGATCCGACCACCCGTCTTCTGGCGAAGTTCTTGGACGGTTTCCCAAAGCTTGTTGAGGTCGTTTCCGAGGATGTTCTTTTCGGTCGCAGCAAGGTGGTCACCTCCAGTAGACTGGAGAGCCTTAATCTGCTCCTCAGTCATATTGATGAGGAGCGATAGGTCAGTGGAATTGCCCCACAGACAGACTGAATATGCACAGGTGAACAAGCAAGTTATACTAGTAACCGAGAAAGACTGACCTTGTGTCAATTCTAGGAACATGAGACGCTCAGCTTCGAGCTTTTCAGCGTCAGACATATTCTCAGACAGGGTAAAAGGCTCTGCGAAACGCATTGATAGCTCGAATACTGCTTCTGCTGAGCGGGAGAAGGTGTCACACTGGACAGCAAAATCAATAATCGCCCAATGCAATAAAGTCAAGTGCTCACTTTCTGGCGATAGAAGACGTCATAATCTGACCAGAACTTGGAAATGCTGAAGCACTCGTGCAAACGACGGTATTTGTACGCCTCTGCAAAAAGCCAAGGCGCATTCATAAAGTCCTTCCCTATGTAAAAGACGTCAACATAGCGCTCGTGCTCACACCATCAAACCTGTTACCTTGGAAGTACTTGGCGATTTCTTTGTTCCACAAAGCAACGTCTGCTTCACCATCGTCGATGATGGGTCGGAGCTTGGCGTTTCCGCTGAGATCAGTCATGAGAGTCTCCATGCGCTCAATGCATTCGACTAGGTCGATGACTTTGTCTTCCGAAGACTGTTCATTGAGGGTTCGGGTGGTATCATCAATGGCTTTCCCAAGAATAGTGGGCAAACGGGATTGCATTGTCGCATGGGCGAAAGAATATTCGTGATAGCCACGATAAGCGGGCCATGGAGGGTTGTTGGGGTCAATCTAAGGCAAAGATTGAGAAAGCGATTCAAGTACTGATACGACAAGACCTACTCGAGTAGGGGTTCTGGGCCATGGAGCCTTGATGTTCTTCTTGCTAGGAAGATGACCAAGAGAGAGAGTGACGCGAGATGGGGCAGGATTATCGGACATGACAGACAGACCAGCTGAAGGATAATTAGGACGATGAAGAATGAAGAAAGACACAACACATACATTATATAGTCGAGTACGGCGGTGTAGACGGAGATGATCTTTAAGGCTGTTCACCTAACGATGGCCGAGTATTTAAGTATTTCGTAGCCGCTTCCTTCTTGGATGAATCGCCAATAAAATGCCTGTAATTGACCCGAAGAGGAATGACCACTAAATGACGTCACGCGAATCCACCTCTTCCACTGACCTCTGAGAGTTGGCTGAGGGTGTATGTAGCATTAGAAAGCTAGCTATGTACGCTGTATATCGTGTTCACTCGCAGATCTCACTCGTAGCTCGTTGTAACCTTCACGACTCCCATCATGATTTCTCCGCGCCGGCGCGTCAGCTTGCCCATTTCAAGTCTCCTTCTCCTTCTACTCCACTAGTTTTGCCACAGAGTATCTCCACCAATCCTCGACCATCTACAGAGATGTTCCAGCCGTAGCTCAGAAGCAGAGTAGGTCACACTATCCTTCTTCAAAGAGTTCGTTCTGCAGCACCTTCCCCCTATTCACCACATCGGGGCGGTGCTAAGCTCTGATCAATTCGCCTGCTGATAAATGGTCGAACGTGTGCCTATCAGGAGGAATCAGGATAGCTTTCAAGGTACGCGCTCTGAGTTAGGACATACTTAGGAGTGCGCTAGCTCGAGTCTCGGATGTTACTATCTCCTACGATTAGGTTCTCTAAAGTCCTATTATATATCACAAACGTACAGAGCGCCTGACAAGGCATACACGTAGTAATGCTATAGCCAGAGTTCATAGATATCTGACTCCTCCAACACTAGAAAAGAAATACATGAAAATCATATTACCTCAGTCAAGCTCCTCATCCCAGCCTCCTGGAAAGTGATTATGTCTGTTTGAGTTTCTCGAACGGTCTGGTGAAGATCTGCCCTGCTCAGCACTTGGTCCGTCGCTTCTTCTTCGTTCGGGACTCAAGGATCCACGCCGATTCTGACTATCACTCATGGAGGGTCCTGTAGCCCCACCACCACCCATCATTGAGCCAAACAGAGAGTGTAAGAACCCAGCATCCTGCTCTCGCCCTCCAGGAGATCGCGGTCGTGTTCCGCCAGAGGGACTACTAGCACCACCAGGACGTGCGTCCCTGGATGGCGGAGAATGATGTTCTGGCTGTGGAACCAGTTGATGTCTAAAGGCCGAGTATAAATGACTATCCTTCAAGAACGAAATTCGGAAGAACTCACCGGCACACAGGACAAGTCCCGCTTGACTTGAGCCATGGAAGGATGCAAGGTTGGTGGAATGGATGTTTGCACGGTAATGTGACTACTATTTGTTCATCAGGATCTTCTGTTTCCAACTTGAACTGTTCTTTGCACACAGCACAGTCCTTCTCCAGCGTAGCGGCTTGACGGGCCAAATTAGCTGAGAACAATACGTTACATGAATGGACGTACATCCAACCTCTAGTATTTCTCGAGGCAACTTTTCAATCATCTCCTCGGGTGCGGGCACAGGTCGTGACGCATTCGAGGTTTCCATCAAATTCGTTATAATTTGGTCCAATGCTAGGTATGAATGAGCAAACAGAGAAGCAACTTAGGCCAGTAAAGATACCTTCTTGGTTGAATACATAGTCACCCATCCTGCCGCCCTCTGCTCCCATTCCGCCAAAAATATCAGGGAATGGCCCACCTCGATGTCCAAGCATTGCCATAAGATACTGTGCCATTAATGGACCGGCAATACCTGGGACACGTTCATCTGGATCTGATCCTCTACGAAGATATCTAGATAAGGTCAAACTTCTTCAAGAAAACCAGAGCGAGAAAGCATACTCGGACATGTTCGGTGGTCGACCACCGGGACTACCACCCAATGTTCTTGATCCACCTATTGCAAACGTGGCAGGACCACCTGAACTGGAACGCACTGAGAACGAGAACGATGGCTACAAACAGATAAGCACCTCGCGGATCGTACACAACAAGACACTTACCGGAGGTGAGTTTGAGGTACGTGTGCGATTGCGCGGAGAGGATGGTCGTTCATTGTTGGTTCCAGGGTTCATCAGGCCTTGTAGTAGCACTGAGTGGCGCAGTTGAGCGACAACGGAGTAAGAACAAGAACTAGCTGGACAGACTCATGAAGGGATCAAGACCAATATCATCCCCTAGGTCTGCTCGATGAAACTCGCGGGGGTCATCGCTGGGGTTTTCCATCTATAGAACAAGTCGCCACCAAAGTTAACAGCTCCGCGTAGAACCCGAATCGATCTTGCCAACCTTTTCGACGAAATCACCGTGACATGAAGCGCATACGGGATCTGGGACCTGAAATATGTCGTTTGAATATCTCCGTTGCATCGTAGGTATACCGACAACGAACCATTAAAGGTCTCATTTCTGCATTACACTGGTCCACACCACAATTACTCAGCCAGATACGATGGATAACGGGAGAAACGCACTTGATGGCAGTACCACATTGGTTCTCTGGAGGACATTTTGCGCTGGGAAGTAAAGGGTGAGGCAAGGTAAAAGTAAGAGGGAGAGGTGTACAACGAGATTCCGGTGTGAGCAACACCACTTGGCCTCCAATCCTGGGCACTGGCACGCATTATGATATCACGCGTGCTCAGTATAATTTGCCGAGAACAGCCGAGAACAGCCGAACCCGGGTCACATTATGTCACACACGTTGAGTCACATATCTCGAGCAGTCTCGAGCTCTCTTCAAGTTGAACTTCTCCACTGTCGGCCGCATTGGTAAGTGTATTCTCTGACTATTTCTATGTGATGATCGTGGTTCCCTATTATACGATGCTTAAGCACAATGCTTCTGCTTTTCATGAGATCGTCTACCGGGTTTACTGACGTGTCAATGTCCTATGTTTTGTATTCTTCCGTGTCAGTCTTAACTAACTCGATTTGGCTGTATGCAGGTTCATTCCATAAAACCTGTTTTCTTTTTGAATGGTATGCTGTGTGGTTAACTTTGACCTTATGTATTGACCAATTGAAGGTGTAGATGTCTGCATACCAGCTGCCCAACTATGTTCCGTCCATAATTATTCTCATCACGATTGTTTACGACTTCATCTCTACGTTCCACTCATACATCCCAAAATCCCTTAGACGTCTCTTCCATCTACTCATCTCGCCTTTCTTGAACTTCCTGACCCTAGAGGACTTGGGGGAGCCATATGGAAAACCTATTCCCAAGAGCAAGCTCAAACTTAAGACACTATGTACCCTTGCGGTCCTTCAATCAATGGGCTGGTTAGGTTGCTTCGTATACGCTTGTGTTGTCCGAGATATACCTCAATTGATCAACGCTTTGCTGGCATCTCTGGCTTGGGTGCGGGCTCTTGAGTTACGTATATCGACTTGTGTGTGTTGAAAAAAACTTCATTACAGCTATATGCTTCTATAAGAGTATATGTCAAAGCTCCTTCAACACCACCTTATTGGCTAGTCCTGTTCGCTTCCCTTGAGGCACTCATAGCATGCTTCAATTTGACTTTTGGTGCGGGGAATGCAAATTTAGAAAGGCTCGGGCTCGGGCTTCATGTATTAGACGCAATTGCTTCAACGTTGTTTATCTGGGTTGCCGGAACCTTGCCTTTACAAGCTATCCCACCAGGTACAAATGTTGCAGCCACGAACGATGTGTGTCTCTCGGGCAGCTTTTCTCGTCGTGTTGTCATCTGAAAATCAAGAAAATAGATACCCTCCGTAACCCGTACTTGCCCTGAAGACAGTGTCGATCTGTGGTCATGGTCTTCGTTTTCGTTTGTAGAACCCATCTTTGCAGTGGCGCAAGAGAGGACACTCAATGAATCTGACGTGTGGAGTCTATCGCCCTTTTTCCAGCACAAGAACTTGTTCAATAAGTGTTTAGAGTACAGAGCAATGTATGTTGTATCATCTTTAATCTTCAGCATCGCTAATCCAAATGGCAGGTACCCCACACATTCATTACTGAGGTTCCTCCTTGTATCGAATTCCCTTGACCTTATTTTGGACGTTGCCCTAGAAATGTGGAGTGCCGTGATTGGTATGACCTTGTAATACCTTGTTCTTTCGTATTTCTTACACCCCAATTTGTAGGATTTGTCCCACCATATGCGCTCAAAGAAATTCTAGCCGCTCTGGAAAATGACACTCCCGAATCAAGATACCGAGCTTATTTCTGGGCCTTCATGACATTTGTCGCTCATCTCTCCTTCGCTCAAGTCGATCTCTTCCAGCAATGGCACACTCGACGATGTTACGAACGCACACGCGGGCAACTGTTCTGCACCATCCATTATAAATCATTGAGAAGACAGGATGTTGCTGGAGTGGCCACCAAAAAAGGTGAAGGTGAAGAGAAAGAGAATGCTGACCTGGGGAAAATCGTGAACTTGATGCAGTGCGTTACGTTGGTCCATTGGTGAAGATGCAGTGATCTTATGATATGTAGAGGTGACGCATACGCTGTATCGCAGCGCTTCTGGGACTTTTCTGGGCTTATAACCTCCCCCGTTCGTCTGATCATCGCTCTGGTTTTCCTGTACAAGTAGGTGCGGCTTGTTGAACTTGTTGCAGTTTACTGACATCGTTACAGTATCATGGGATGGACAGCTCTTTCTGGAGTAGTTGTGGTTCTGACAGCCTATGCTCTGAACTATCCTTTGATCAAATACAACGTTTATGTATGCGTGAACATCGCTGCCATGGCATCAACTAACGGGCTTTCTTAGCTTACTAGGCAATCATGGAAGTCCAAAGATGCTCGTATGAGCATTGTAAACGAACTTCTTCAAAACATCCGATTCCTCAAGTTTTATGGATGGGGTAGGTTGAATTCTGCACATCCTCACAGTGTAATTGATATCGTCGCAGAATATCATTGGGGTAGAAAGACTATCGAACGCCGAGAAAACGAGCTTAAATGGCGCGTAAAAGAGAACATCCTTGCGACAGCGATTTCGTTCATTTGGTGAGCAGCGCAAGTTTTGGCCGGCATATTTGAGCTTAGACTTTTGATAGGATGTGGATTCCCTCCGCGACGACACTAGTGTCGTTTCTATGTTACACTCTGATTGCGAAAGAACGTCTCACTGTGTCTACGGCTTTTACCGCGATTGCTCTGTTCACTGAGCTACAGGCTTCAATGACGGCTCTTCCCAATCAGTTCTTTGCTATGCTACATGGTGACTCTCGACTATGATCTTCCTCTTGCTTGACACTGATCCATATTTGCGTAGCTTATGTATCAATGCAAAGGATTGAAAAATTTTTGGATGAGGAAGAGGTCCCCGACTGGGCTTCTACCTTAACCAACTCACCTACACCAGAATCAGATGGAAAAACTGAAATCGGGTTTGCAGCTGCGACATTTGAATGGCAAGCGGTACCGAAGTCTTCGCCGTCTTCTGACCGTTTTCAACTCGGGCCCCTGGACATCTTATTTCCTCCCGGAAAACTAACCCTTGTAAGCGGCCCTACTGGATCAGGGAAAAGTGCCATGCTAGCAGCTTTGCTCGGAGGTAAGAGTGTGTGTTGTCCACAATGAAGAGTCTAACATGGTCGCCTCGTGAAGAGATGCACTGTGTCTCTGGACAGGTCTTTATAAATAAAATGGGTCATCAAGTAGCTTACTGCGCACAGAATCCATGTAATGCCTTCGTTATCCTCGTGAGTATATCAGAGAAACTCATACTCAGATCAGGGCTGGAGCACGCTACCATCCGCGACAATGTTATTTTCGGGTCTGTCTATGGCTATGATGAAGCTCGATACCAAGCCGTCATCGAAGCTTGCGCATTGATTCGTGATCTGGAAGTTTTCGAAGCTGGTGATCTGACAGGTCAAACTGCTCTCCCCTCCGTGTTAGTATCGAAGGCTAATCAAAGAACCACAGAAATTGGTGAAAAGGGCATCACTCTATCCGGAGGCCAACGCGCTCGTATTGCTTTGGCTAGAGCTATTTATTCACAAGCCAAGGTGATTCTGCTAGACGATCCGTAAGTTTTGCACCCATGCAGCTCTTTCTTGAGAAGCTTATACACTTCCCTAGATTGGCAGCAGTCGATATGCATACCGCCCAGCATCTCGTTAATGACTGTTTCGCGAGCGAGCTGCTTCGAGGAAGGACGGTTATTCTTGTCACGCACCATATCAGCCTGTGTCTCCCAATCTCATCCTACCTCGTCGAACTGAAACATGGGTCAGTTGTTCGACAAGGCCCCATTCAAAGCTTCGAAGACCAAGTTTTACAGAAAGTCATCGAGGAAGAAGATGAGCCGTTTATTTCAGAACAACCAGAAAAGTCCTCTATTTCGGAACAGGACAATGAAGCAGATACGGTGACATTACGAAGTGGAACGCAAACCCCTCGTACCCCTCGGGACCGGCCGCTCAAGAATGGCAAGTTAATTGAAGCTGAAGCGCGCGCGGAAGGCCGAGTAACTTTTCGAACCTACATGACTTACCTTCGGGCTGCGGGTGTGACATGTTGGCTCTTCACAATCCTGTTGATGCTTATGATTCGTGGTATCAACATTGGCAATCAGGTCAGTCTGGTTTAATGACTGGGTGTCAGGATGTTCGCTGATGACCAACACCCCTCCAGATCTATCTGGCTGCCTGGGGCGAAGCCTACCAAGAGCAAGCTCCTGCGCTTGTCGTCATTTACAGTATTCGGATCAAGTATCCTTGGGATAACTTCCCTTCTCCGGACGTCGACGTCGTACCGTGGCTGATGGTCTACTTCTATATATCTATGGCTGGGGCTTTCTGTGTAGTTTCCTACATTGCCCTAGGCTATTATGCTAGTTTGCAAGCCTCTAGACAGTTGTTCGACGCTCTTTTGAGAAGACTCACTCGAGCTCCCGCCAGGTTCTTCGACGTTACTCCTATCGGCAGAATACTCAATCGGTTCACCACAGACATAAACACCATTGATATGGCGTTGCAGAACTCTTCGAGGGCTTGTATCGCTGGAGTTTTCAACTTTGTTGCATCATTTCTGGTGATATTGGCAGTGGTACCAACGTTCGCGCCATTCGCGCTCTTTATAGCCTGGCTATACATTCGACTGGCTCCACCCTACATTCGCGCTTCTCGAGATCTCAGAAGACTGGAATCGATATCTTTATCGCCGGCATTCGCTGGATTCGATGAACTTCTCCGAGGTCTTGCCCATGTGCGAGCATTTGGAATGGAGAGTAGATACCAGAATAACTTTTACCGTAAAGTGGACAAGTTTCAATCATTCGATCATGCTTATGTACGTGTTGCCGGCTCTAGGAGGGTTTGTTTCATTCATTCTTTTGTACAGTGGCTCGTGAATTCTTGGCTCCGGTGGAGATATGATTGTGGGTTTCTGCTGCTCACGGAAAATTTCCTTGCTCAATGCCTTTGTAGGTTTGGGATCTGTAGTTGTGTATGCAACGACTTTCTTCGCCATTTGGATGGAAGTCAGAGATGGCCTCACTGCTATCGTCATTGTCCAAGCAGGTGTGTTTGCAGAGGCTAGTCGTCAGCTAGTGAGGTATGTGTAATTATGAAGAATCGATGTACTTATCCTTACCCCTTTGTCAGTGTTGCTGCCCAGCTTGAACTTGACTTCAACAGTGTGGAGCGTGTTGTGGAGTACCTTGATATTGCGCAAGAGGCACCGGCCGTTATTGAGGGACACAGACCGCCTGCGTACTGGCCTTCAAATACCGGAAGGCTTGTTGTAGACAACCTGAGCGTTAGATACGCTCCAACGTTACCACCGGTCCTTCGTAACCTGTCATTTACAGTCGAGTCTTCAGAGAAGATCGGTGTGGTGTGTATCCTCTTCTCGCGCAAGAGAACATTCGGTTAAAGTAATCTTTCAACAGGTTGGTCGTACGGGATCTGGTATGCACGCAATATCAATCTTTTGGAAGACTTTCTACTGACGTAGGCTAGGCAAATCCACTTTAGCACTATCTTTGTTGCGCATGATCGAGCCTATGGACGGGAAAATCATGTAAGGCACCGTCTTCAGCTCATTGTGGCACTGAATGAATTGGCCGTGCTTCCTAGAATTGATGGCTTAGACATATCGACAATAGGCTTGGAAGATCTCAGGACACGCATCGTGAGTTTAGAAGTCAGAATCCGTACCAATTGACCTCATGCAAGTTTGGCCGTAGACTATCGTTAGCCAAGACGTTTCCCTGTTCTCCGGGACCCTGCGTAGCAATATAGACCCTATGGAGCAAAACAGTGCAGAGGAGTGTCTGGATGTTCTCAGGCGTTGTCATGTCACGTCAGTCCTGAGCCATGAAGAAAAGCTTGATGAAAGCGCTTTGCTTGATCTTCCCGTTAGCCAAGGTTCTTTGAGTGGTGGAGAGAGACAGCTAGTCGCATTGGCCCGTGCAGTCCTGCGACGCACCAATATCATCATAATGGACGAAGCAACTTCACAAGTTGATATCCAGCTAGATGAAAAGGTACGCGGTTCTTGGAATATCTATATATGATTTTATTCTTCACATATCTGACAGATCCAGAAAACCATTCGTGAAGAGCTCTCTGGAGCGATCGTCATCACGATTGCTCATAGGCTGAAAACGATTATAGACTACGACCGTATTTTGGTTTTGGATGACGGAGAAATAGTAGAATTTGGAACACCTAAAGAGTTACTGATGAAAGGTGGTGGTGTTTTCAGAGAGATGTGCCGTAGGAGTACAGATTGGCCCCTGTTCGCGTCGATCATCGAGTAGACGCGTCTTCAGTCACTTCAACTACATATCCAGTCTTTCTCGCCTCGCCTTTATAATCTCGACTTTCATCTCTGCTGTGTAAAGTCTGTTTTTTCTCAAGATTCAAATCAATGTTCATTAGTACTCGCTTATTCCTCCTTGTTTTATTCACCTGTTCTACGACTACTCCATACTCGCTACGTATACGCCATGTCGAAGGGTTTCCACTTCCGATCCCCAACTCGCCGAGGGACTTTCAAATACCTCAGCTGTTAGACCCTGATGCTAGTCACAGTAACAGCGAGACGACACCTATACTGGAGAGTCTCCGAACAAATCTAAACGCCAATACAGCTACTCGCGTCGCATCTGTCAGCTCTGGCTCCGCCGGCGGAGCATCCCAGCACCCAAAATCTACATCCAAAGATTCATCTCTGGCTACGGCAGAACTACCAACAAGTTCTATTACAGGGTCACTCTCACAAGCTACTGCACAAAGTACACCGCCTCAGCCAACAATTTCCAGTACTGGTACCTCTTCGACCACATCTACTACACCAGCAACAGCGTCTATTCCCCCAGACGGTACACGAGGCGCGGGATCGATGCCTCCAGGTGAAGAAAGGAAATGGCAAGTGATTGGAATAGGAGTGATTGTGATCGCGTTCGCCGCTACTGTGATCTTGGTGGCAGTATTCTTTGACTCATGGTGGGGTTTCTTGCGCGACTTATGCGGCCGAAGAAAACACGCAGGAACAGAAGACATAGTGCCGGACTGGGTTGAGAGGAACTGGCAGTTCAAATTATCGAACGAGGATGGCCACAGGTATCCAACTCTAGAGTCCTTGGAGTCGATAACGCAATCCGAGAAACATGCCTGTGATGTACCTGCTGCACGCCCCACAGCACTCAACAAGGATTCAACACTCCACACTCCTGCAATGCATTCTGCACCCGACTTGGACCCGCATCCACTCGAACCACTGTTTCGTCGTCCCAGCATAAGAACTCCATCCATCAAGTCCCCAAACTTTTTACCATATCGTTAATTGCCCACCAAAGTTGTTGTAGCCATTTCTCTCGATATATGTATCCTCCGTATTCTCGAAGCTTGATCGGGTATCCAAAACTGAGTAATTCAAGCAGATTTGTCCATCTTTTCAGCAGGGAATTTCTTCTCCAGGGTATCAGATATATATATGCCTGCTACGGCTACAAGACAAAATCCCAGAGAGACTTTCAAGCGTGTAGAGGCAGGAAGAGCTTTTGAGCAGTCAGTGGTGATCTTACAACTCCATATAACTTCAAAAAATACGAACCCATCCATGATTGAGCCAGAGTCCTGTTGGAAGGCGAGGATGAGGGGGTGGTCTTTTCAACAGACATGGTTTTCAAAGCGTTTGCCGGAAGCAAGTTACAAAGATTTCTATTTCTGGAAGTTTTGACCGGCCGGCTGATACTGCAGTGCAAGCACCTGAATTAGGTTCTCCATTGCATGACGGCAAGCCGCCACAACTAGAATGCTCAACAGCTTCAGATCCTTTCACTCTAATGCCTGCGCGGGATTTGAGAATGCCTTCAGCGCCAAATCCTTCCAGACCCACGTCTTTTCGCACTACGACAAGCCAATCCACAGTCACAGGATCTTCTGAAAGTACTGAGTTTGCTGCTGGCCCTGGTGCTACTGCTGGTCGATATATTTACCGTCTAGGCTCCTTCGTGATCCACCAATACGAGCACGTTGTTATTCAGCGAACAATTCTCTCGATAAGAAGCCATTTTCCTCATACGGATCAACATCCTGTACCAGACCAGTTCTATGATGATTTGCTCGAGCTATCCAGGTCTGTCGGTCCAAACTGGTCGGACTTTAACCTCTTACTTACTTTCCTCTCCTACTAGACCTGATCTCTACAATGACAACAAGTCTGTTCAGAGACAAGCTTTGCAAATCTTACTGAAACAAATCGGCAAACGACAAGTCGCGCAATTAATGAAACGAATGTTGATGTTGAAGTGGCCTGAAGGAGAGGTCTATCTAGTACTTCGCAAACTCTCTACATGTCTACCTCAAGCTTGGTATTTTGACGTTAATTTTCCCTTCCATATGCTCACTGACTTGTGAATCACTACGCGTCCGATTCAAATTAGGAGAGACCAATCCGTGCCAGGGATCTGGCATGAACAGCAAGAGCTGTGTCAGTCCTACCTGTCAGCCTGTGATAAGGAGCATGGTCACTATATACTTCCATTCCTCGACTTTCTTCTACAGCTGAGTCAAGTTGACAAGGACATTCGTCAATGTGCTGTGAGGGTAGCACGGTCCTTTCAACGACTAGCTAACACGCATCATCACCCGTTTCACGTCTTGTGTGCAAAAAGAGATGAAAACAAAGAGATTGTTCCTTTATCTCTGCTTGCAATCAAGTACTCTCCTGCTCAGAGACGAAAAACTTGGCAAGCTCTGGGGAGCTCAATTATCTCTAGAAGAAAGGAGGAAATAGGTGATGTGTTGAACGGTGACCCCTCATTACAGCCCCAAGATAGCTTTTTCGATGACTGCATCGACCTTTTGGACTTTGCGAGGTGATCTTGCTTCTCTTGTCGCCATTGCAGACACTGAAGATATATTTCAGCTCAAGTGGCTATCAACCAGAAATAACAGCTTTCGCAACTGCGTCTTTAATCAGGATCATTCTATCTGATGATTCAAGATTGACATTCACGCTCTCCAAGGCGTTAGCTGCTGTTTTGTACGAAGAACAGCTACATGTACTCTCAAGCTTGTCATGCTACCTGAAACCAGAGAATCCGTAAGTGTCGCAACAATTACATTCACCTCTCAACTTCTAAATGTTGCTGCAGCTTTGAATATTGTCGGAACGACTCGACTGTTGGAGCTTTCCAGCCTGATGTGTTTGGTTGTACCCAATCTCACGCTGTGAATTGCTTCATCAAGTTCGCCGCGCAGTCAATTTCTCGATATCCTGACTTACAAACTCCACTTCGAGATTCGTCTTTCCTACCTTTTTTCCTCTTTATTGTTGCAGAGTACTTCGGATTAGCCAACACTCTACATTCTACTCATTTCTCCGACCGCTACCACGTAGCCCAAAAGATCCTTCGACATTTATCAGGCGATGAACTACCACATGTATTGGCCGATAAAGAGCAAAGGTCTATATGGATTCAAGTAGTAGACACCTTTGGACAGCATCCCGAGACATATCTCACACTTAAACCTGTTCCGATATCACAGGATTCGCTGGAAACGCTGCCAGGGCCAACGATACAAATCCACCCCTCTCGTGTCCTCCATTCGACTCTCAGCGTTGCCCTTCACGTTAGCAAGCCCTGGGAGGAGTTCTACCTCATCCGCGTTACACCTAATCCCGAAGATTCTCACCCTGAATGGGTCATATACAAAAGGCTCGCTGATCTTGTGGAATTGGATCGCATCGTTCGGAGCAAAGCACCCGGGGCACAGCGGAGTGTGAAGCAGAACCCTAGGTTTTGGAAGGAGTATCTTTTGCTGGATACGGGACAGAAAGAGGTAAATGC
>RCHF01010439.1:0-22255 GCA_003987895.1 Neonothopanus nambi | reverse complement strand
GCTAACGAAGTAGCATACGACGCTCTACCTGACGAACCTGTCCGTGCAGTCCGTGCATCTTCTCTGAACGACCTTCGTGCAGTTTATCTACGGGAAGACGATGATCCTTTATATTCCGACGAGCAGTGTTCCACTCCAGTTTACAATTACTCTCGGCTTTTCTCCTGGACCGCGGTTGTGGAGGAAATACATTTACGCTTTCAGGAAGCTACACGGCGCAGCCGACTATTCCAACCCGTCGATACCAACTGGGAGTGGGTCCATGGTGATCGTAACACCAAAGTCAAGCCGGAGAATCGTGAGGGGACATCTGTCCAAGTAGTCGCGTATTGTACGAATTATTTGATTCAGAGGAACAGTCGCTGGGGATCGGATGTGTGGAATAGGATTGTCATAGCATCTCTATTTGGACTTTTCTTGAATTGGGGTTCAGTGGGTTCAGCCATATTAGTGGTCTGGATGACACCAACAAAGGGTACGTTTTGTCCCTTGTGAAGTCGTTGTCTCTCCTTATTCATGTCTATCTGCAGGTCTTGGGTGTCGTTCGGGCGCGTATATCATATATGCGACGCTATCTACCATCGTTTGGGCACTTCTTCTAACATCCAGCATCCTATCTCACTATTCCACCTTCGACCTTTACCACGATGCAAGGGAAAAGGATCGATACAATTATCGAGCACAGCTAGCTGCTAGCTTCTCCATCGGCCTACGTCGATTCGGAAAAGTTATAGCAGCTGGTAACGCGATCTGGATACTCACGACATGCATATTCCAGTTCACCGCGTTCTTTGACAATTGCTATTGCGATTCGAGTGCGCTTGGTCTCGGTACTGAGAAAGCCTACAACGTCATACAATTCCTGGACCCCGACATATCCGCCATGAAGAGAGCATGGATCGGAGGCGTGTTTCTTGCTCTCGGTTGTGCTGGGGTTTTCGCCGGCTTCGTTAATGTACTGATTAATCCTAACCTGCCTGCTTCGACAAATTCGTCAGAGTAGCTGCTCTGTACTCTTAAATTATCATGTAATGTAGTATGTAAAGTAATTAGTTTTGGCTGTATCGACAAGGCAAAGACTGCCATATACCATGTATTCCGTAGGATTATCATTAACTCGTCATTATTACATATAACAAGCTTCAATTTTAATCATACTCGTACATGCGAAAAGGGGAAAAGGCAACAACAAACGACGAAGTACCTGTCCAGGACAATAACCGTAACTTGAAGGTAAGGGGCGAGTGGGCCACTCCGGCCATGATCTTCGGATTGATTTTACCAGCTTTGACTTTTGTTAATTGTGCTTTGCCTCTAACAGCACGTATGCACACCACTGAAGAGATAATTCATCAACGTAATAGTATTACAATTACTTACTAGTACATAGAGTATATCCTGTTCAAATAACTTCTAACAGCCACAGTGACAAAGCCTGGAACGCCATCTTACGTGCTTTCTCTATGGTTTTCTTCAGGCTTGGACCTTCAATAGCGTCCATCAAACTCGAGGTACCGCTGGCGAACTGAGATAACGACCTCCCAGTCCACCGCTCAGGCTGGAACACCCCAAACAGTGCTTTCAACAGATCTTTGTATTCCGACAAAGGCAGAATCTGCCCAGCATTCGCAAAAAATACGTGGAACATATCCGCTGTAAAATGTTCCACCTTGAACAGTTTAGCACATTGGAGGATTGGCCAGGGGATGCAGTGCTCGGTCAAAGGATTGTTCCTGGCGCAGAAGGTCTGGGAGTTGAAAAAAGCGATGGCTTGGAGGCAGGTTTCGACTGCTGTGAAAACTCGTGAGCGGTGAGCGAATGGGTAGGAAGTGGAGAGCTCTTTAAGCCTTTGGATGCGAAGATCTTTCGACTCAGCAAGCGGCGGTCTCTGCTGGAAGTCGACGTGGTCAAGATCGCTAGGCGGAGTAGGCAAATTCTCTAACGTCTCGTGCTCGAGCTCTTCTTGGGCCCTTCCTTCCTGTTCTCCAGTGTCACGCCATATACTGGGTAGACGCCGCTCTGTCTCAAGCTCGCATTGCAAGCGGCGTATTGTATCCAAGTGCTGGTCAACCGTAACCCGGGGTGCCTCTGCTGCTTCCAAGGTCTTCTTCGCCTCCTCGCACTCCCTCTCTAGCCAGACCTTGTTTACGAGGTTGAAAACTACTCGGGCGTTCTCATACCGAACGCGAACTGCCAGGATCTCAACCCGTTGTCGTTCAAGGGCTATCTTGAACTCTTCTACTTGAGCTTTGAGGACGTCGTTCTCGTGTTGCAGAGCGTCGCGGGATAAAATCATGGAGCTGAGTTGTGCTCTGAATTCATCTTCCGCAGTTTCCTTGGATAGACCAAGCTCGGCCGTCGGTCCGTCCCAGCCCTCACAATTCATTGCACTTTCTGCACCCTTACAGTCCCTCTTGAGTCGGCTCTGGGACTCTTCGATGTGAAGTTCAAACACTCTATTCTGTTCCTTCTGGCAATCGTGGAGCCGAGATAAACCAGCCACCAGGTTCTCCGCGGAATCCAATAACTCAGCTCGGGCAGTCGTATAACGTTCCTGCTGCTGAGATATTGCCTGAGCTGCATGAATGAGCTCACTGTAAACCCTATCGGGATCACCTGCTGCCTTCCGCGTGTCATCGCCAGGTGTTTCAGCGGCAGGGGCACCGTAATGGTTGAATCTCCTTTCGTATTTTTCGTACAAGTCAGCTGTCATAGTAGCTGTCTTGGTGCCACCCTCGAGAAGTGGCTCATATTGGGAGGTATTTGCTGAACATAGCGACGACTCATCAAAGCCAGAAGAATCGCTGACGGAGTCCGTCTCGCTGTCCTGCCATGCGTGTGTCAGCTGAATGTCTCGGGAGCTGTAGACAGTAAAGAAGACGCACTAGTATCAATTTCATGTTTTCTTTCAGTCACAAGTGCCGCTTTACGGTGCAGTGTTCTCGTTATTCGAGGGTGATGTGATGCCAGATGGTCCGAGACAATCCTTTGGTTTCAACGTCACCCAGGTCGCAACGACTGTTGACAGAGTGAATATTGCAGCGAAAGCCAGCGAGACAGTTGTAGAGGATTTTGAGATTCGCCTTCCAGTCGTGGAAGAAAGACACAAAGAGCCACTCCCCATTATATGAAACGAGAACAAAGAAATAATTAACGCGACGCGCGTCAGTCGCGTTGTAATTGTGGCACGTGTTCGTGGCACGGATTGAGACTCGAGGTGCTCCAGTTCCGGTCAAAGAAGGACTATGGTTTTCGAGCACGGAAACATGTACATTCACTCTAATTCCGAACGAGCCTTTAGTTGACGGAACCAAGGTACTGGGTCACTTGAGAGATTCACGAAAGGACGAGAGAAGGGAAACAGCCGTTATCCTTGAATAGAAATCCTGACGTGAGTTCAGCGTATTCACAGTCCGTTGGAAGGCTTAGAGCTTACCAAGGTACGTATTACAATTGAACGACTGGTTCTGTGAGTCTGCGAAAGTTTGGGCCAAAACCCTCCTCCCAAGTTCTGAACGTCTGTTCGGTATCCGGCATCAGTGCTGGGACCATGGGTGTATCATTCATGCTCTTATTCGCAAGACACAAGTCAATTGAATTAATTCCAAACGGCTAAGGTACATACATCCAAAACTTGCATTTCCCTGCGGAGACAACTTAGTCGCCGTCTTGACCAATCCGCTACTAATGATAGAAATCACATGAAGAGGCACGCTGTCAGGACACTCGAATTCCAAGACCCGGTTTCATTGGTTCAGAGGTCCGAGGGCATAGCTTCCCGGTTGCGCAGCCAATCTGTTCTCCGTAGGCTCAATATAAACGAAGGAACTCAGAAACTGTATTGTTTCGCACCAATAGTCACATCTTCGAGATGATCGTCAAAGTCTCCGAACTTTTGCTGTAGATGTTGGTCGCGCACCAATATAACGGCACGAGCAGGAAGATCACTTGAGGTTAACTTGAATGAAGAACCGGAAGTAAACGGCATTGAAGCCTCGGTGAATGGCCGCCACGAAGAAGAGGATTGTGCGACGTAAGGCTAGCGGTAACATTATAAGTATCCGCATTGAAGGCCCACAGCGAAGGATACTGACAATTAGAGCGGCATTATCAGAGCCTAGTTTTTCTCCGTCGAGCTGAGAAGTACGTCAATGAAGATCTCGGGCAACACGACTTGAGAGAACTAACCACAAAAGCTACAGCATCTTTGAACGTCTCCTTCACTTTCGATGCAACCTTTTCCCCTACAGGTGCCAAGGCAGTATCATCTAGCCTTTCACAAGCTTGGTAATAGCCAACCAATTGAAGTCCTAACGACTCTGCATGTCTGCCTGCCTTTCGGTGGAAGTATAAAAGCCACATACGGCTGAAAAGGGGAGTGAACACTCACAAGGTCAAGCCCAATCTCCATCATGGGACTTAAGCTCGTCCAATGATGAAGCAGCGGAATGGCATCAATAATTTCAACTATGCCTACAGACTCTTTGCCTATTAAAACGCCATTTATTTGCCTGTGAGGATGTTTTGCAGCGTGGAGAAATATTTTGAAGTAAGCCTGAGGGTGTACAGCGTATCCCGGCATACTCGACGAGTTGAAAGTCGTCAGTGCCTGTCAGTGCTGGGATCGATCCATCGGAGGCTTCTCAGACAGCAATGAACAAGTCACATTATGTGACTGTCGTGACATGGCGGTAGCACCATGGCTCAAGCAAGCCCCGATACCCCAGATCGCTCCCTACCGTCATGGGCAATGCCAGAATCATCGGAAACCTCAGAGGAAGCTTTGAAAGCTCTCCAGACGTATAAGAAGAAGGACGCAGAGAAAGGTTTGTCTTTATGTTGTATCACGAACAAATCAACTCTGAATTTACTTTCCACTTTCCATAGTCATCGTTCGCTTCAAGGCTGTAGGAAATGCCCCTATAATGAGACAGAATTTCTTCAAAATCACGTCGTCGAATCGCTTTCAAGCCGTAATACAGTTCTTGCGTAAAGAGCTGGGATATAAGGGCTCGGAACCTCTGGTGCGTTCTCGTGCATCTGTTAGGCAATATTAAAGGCTCATTTCCTACTCATAGCACACATATATCAATCTAGCATTTTCGCCAGCACCAGATGATACAGTCGCCAATTTGTTCAAAGTATGTGATTGCTTTACTATCGCGACGTGATACTTACGCCAATCATCCATCTTTTTTTGTTTTCAGTCTTTCCAAACGGATAATCATCTGATAGTAAACTACAGGTGAGCTGAATCCGGGAAAATATCGACGGCGTGCTCACACTCACACCCTTTCTCATTTAGCACAACCGCCGCATGGGGCTAATACCTGGAATATCTTCTTGTAACTCTCGAATGCGTCAGATGCGGATCCCTTGTCCAAATATACTCAGTAGTACACCATCAACCCGAATTCATTGCACTAAGCCTAGTCGGATGAAAGGGCGGGCGGGTTATAGAAACAAGGTAGCAGAATCTCCATTCTCGGCTTGTATTGAATACCAAATTTAGAGCTTTCTATACGAGTCGCACCGAAAATATCCTGGAGAAGGCCTAAGCCAGTGCTAAACACTAGACGCTCTAGTTCTCGCGTTCGTTTTGCGGTCGTTGGGTAAAGGATGTTGTTATTACTTTGACCCTTACTGTCGTCTTTTTCCTCGATCTCGAACAAGTGCAGAACGCCTGACTATCAACTCGAAGAAACACGAACTTGAACACGAAAGACGACAAATATGCTTCTCATGTTCTTTTCTGATATTTTGTCCTTGTCCTTGCTGTCTGTTACCGATAGCAGCTTTGGGTATCTGAAAGAGTGCTGTACAATTACTACAATAACGGAAAAGACCATTTTTTGCATCGACACGTTATGTACCTCTCGAGTCTCGACCGCTTACAGCCAATGAAGTCAAGCTGACTAATGCTGACTAAGATTCAGACTCTTTGTGAGTGACGGGCCGAGGTTTTCCTGGCCACTAAATTGCATTGCTGGTGGACAGGTGAGTATCAGTCTAACTTTGAATTTGAATCCTTAAAAGAGATAAATTTTCTGTTTTATAGTTTGTGATAGAATGTCACTTGCTCTCTCTCGACTTTCTTCATGTCGATCAGCAGCTAAGAGGACGCTGGCATGCGCTCAGACACGAAGTTATGCTGCTCCTGCAAATCCCGGTCGTTAGTATTCTTACTTCTTGTTCGGAACTCTCTATTTACTCAAAAAATTTACTCTAGAAAGTAATGCTTTCAAAAGTAAAAACAACCAGCAGGACAAGAAGAAGAAAAAAGCGTTCAGTAGGAAGGCACGAGTTGGGGTACGTTTCGCATATGTCTGTTTGCGATTCAATGTTCAATGTCGTTTTAACTTATAGGCTTTTCGAGCTATACCTCCATCTCAACTACCGGAGCCTGTCTTTGAATCGAATAATCGACAAAAATTGTCCCTTCCTACATTCAGCCCGGTTCGTGATATATGCGTCACCGATGCGTACACATCTCGCTAATTGACAGAGATTATAGGACCTCGTTACGGAGGAACTAATAGGGACTGCTATTCAGTTTGAACAATTGGAGAATGACCCTATCAAATACTTTGGAACGCCCAAGCAACTGCTACTTGAGGTACGCAGTGTTTTCTTTGCCTGCCCGAGCTCAGCAAACAAATTCATCATACCTTCTTCTTCTTCAGTACCGTCTGCTCTCTCAGCGATTCTCAGTCATCCGTGATGTTACCGTCACAGCTGCGCGCGCTCTCGACGAAGCGGAGACAAAATCCAGCATGGACTCACGGATTGTTTATACGGGTATGGCGGGTTGTGGAAAGAGTGTCTTGCTACTTCAATCAGTGCGATACTGCTTGGCAAAGGATTGGATAGTCATATATATACCCCGGGGTGTGTGTCGTTTCTACCTGGATAAGAGTACATCGATTGACATATGGCATATGGATAGCCAAATCCACGGTCGACTCGACTACAACGCATGTGTACGACCTACGTACCCAAACATATCTTCAGCCGGATTTAGCCCACCAAACATTAAGGCGGATTCTCGAGGTCAATTCTGCTAGGTTATCCACCATCAATATGCAAAAGGCTCTTCAGCTCGAAAAGCGAGAGGTCCCCAGTGGTACCTCACTCTCCGAGCTAGCCTCTATCGGTGTCAAGGAGCAACCTCTGGCTGCAGTGATCTTAGAGACATTGATGGACGAGCTCAGTAACCAGACCAAGTGAGCCTTCTGTGTGCTTCCCAACTATCTTTGGACTGACCTCGAAAAACTTTTTTTTTTTTTTTCAGAATTCCAGTCCTTCTGGCTATCGACGATTTCCAAGCTCTCTACAACGAACGTACAGCATACCGTGACCCTCACTTTGCTGCCATTCGACCATATCATCTCGCTGTCCCTCGTATGCTGCTCGAATTCGCCTCGGGCAAGCGGACATTCCAGCGCGGCGCTGTGTTGGGCGCACTTACCTCCACTGATCCAGCATACCCGATTCCGATTGAATTACAATTGGCGTTGGGTATTCCTGGCTTCAAACCATTAAGCTCCTACAGCAAGCGGAATAAAAATCTTTTGGAATACGCACGAAACTTGACGGTTTTGGATATACCGCGCAATTTCAGTCTCAAGGAAGCGACGGCTGTTTTTGAGGCATGGATGAATGACCAGGCGTTGACGGCGCGTGAGTACACCCTTTTCTGTCTATCGTATGTTCTACTCCAGTTTCTCAATGGATTTGCGTTCTCTCTCCTTATGCAGATGCAACCGATGAGCTCTTCCTATCAAAATACACAGAATCAGCCGGTATCCCGAGAGAATTTGTATGGAAAGGTTTGCTGAGGACGTTGGAAGGTGCACCACCGCGAGTGGACGAATCTATGCCGTGGCCTCATATGCGCGAGCTTTTGTCGTAGGGCTTCTGTATTCATTCAATCTAATTTACTCGATCGTATAGAGAGGACCTAATAGGCATTTTCCATCTTCACAGTAGGCAGGACTGGCTGCCCTTAGACTTGTGGGACGCGCTCACGTGCATTTAGACGTTGCCCCGCGACGCGTCTCTGCAAAATTTTCCGAGATGGATGCTCATTTTTTGACGAATTGCGCAAAAGTGTCGACGGCCGGATATTCGTCCCGGTGCCTCCGACTGATTTTCCTTCAGGTTCTATCAGGTTCTATTGCGATTCGCTGCTTCATTATGTCGCCTTTTTTTATTCGACCACTGTCAGATTTTCCAAGACTCACTGATCGGTGGATATATCCACTGGCAGGCGGCCAGGATATACCGTTGTACAATGTAAGTAGCACGCTGTGACACGAGGGTACAATGATAAAACTGAATAGCTTCTAGTTATTATTGTCTGCGATAGACTAAAGAAAAATATTGGGGTACGAAATGCAGCTTGACAGGCTACGGTCTATTCTATGCGATGCGATGCTACCACGCTGAACCGAGTCATGATCAGAATTGAGACAAAGGAGAATCTGAGAAAATATTTTGTCATCATATTGGATTTGGTTACCGCTACTGGGTAACTGGGTACTTACGGGGTGACCTCGTAGCCTCATTGTACATTGTAAGTGTCATACATAAGCAGATTGCGCGTTTATCGCGAAAACATTTCCCGATAATGAAGCAATTATACCGGAATAAGTTGTCTATTCCATTCTAGAGAAGTGTCACACTACTGGCACTTGCAAACTTGGGGTACATAGGTATGATACACGTTCAATTGTTCGGAGTGCATATTTTTTGATAATCTCTTTCCTTTCCCTCCAACCAGAAATTTGGCTCGCTGGTAATTTGAAAATGGTGGTGATATGCCGCTCGAGCGATATCCCCTGAAGCTGAAAGTTTTGGAGCGAGAACAGAACACCTACTTCACATTCTGGCAAACCTCGGCTATTTGTTGAATGGCTAAGTACTTGTGGGTGTCAGTATATGCACACACACGCACGATCATCGTGGATCTATCTCTTCATTGAGCTCTGGACGTATATGTATAATCCAGGTCAATCTCAAAGAAGTTGGTGTCTAAACGAGAACGAGAAGAGATCAAATATCGACATCCCGGGCTCGCTGGCTGTTCGGAGCACAAGTTGAGACTAGTACGATTGATAAGTTAAATAATTCCTTTCTCTCTGTGCCATTGTCCTACTTTTACATACACCAGTCAAAAGATGCAGGCACAGACAGATACAGGGTGATAATTTGCTGAATCGTACAAATCATTTCCATAAATCCCGTCAAAATTGCCTGATATGACTCGATCTAGGAGTAATGTACGCGTTCATCGACGTTCATCGTTCAAAATGGTAACATCTCTAATCCTTTAGTCAAATAAGCGAGGCAGCGTCTCAAGGAGCGTACGCGTGTTGACCAGCCTGCCTGCAGCTTGTTGAAGTGGTGTGGTAGCTTGATAACCGTTTTAGGTACGGGCGCAAGGCGCAAATCGCGATCGTGCTCTAGTCCTAGTCATAGGACACTTGACGGAGAAGAACGGGTCCAAACTCCGCGAAATAGTACTTCAAGTTTGCGCCTGCCTAGATGTATCATGAGGACTGTGCGTGCGGGTACCTTGGGGCTCCAGTCTGAGTCTATATCTGGGCGTAGGGCTGCGTAGGCCTAGGGTGGATAGTAAGTTGGAAGAACCCTCGACTTAAGTTCGAATGTTTTAGTAACTCCAAGTACTATACCTGTCTGTATCAAAGGAAGTTCTTCTTAGCCCGCGAGTGTGAGCTGCTGTTGAGAATCTACGCCCATACTTATCTCGATTCTGACTGATTCTATGGCTTTCGAATTCAGTGGAGTGGGCCCTGCGTTATCGCAAGAGCTACTAGTACTTTCTGGCGGCGCGAACGCGTTGGTCAATACTCGATACGGCGTTTAACGCAACGTACATGAGTATCTACACGAGGACATGAGCCTCATTCAAAAGAATCGAGTTCTCTAGACCGTTTTAACTGGGTTTAACGCTGTCAATCTACAACTGCTTTATCCATAGATAGACGACGATACCGTGACGCCACGCCACTAAGATCCTATCTCCAAAAAGTCCAGTCCAAATTTGAGTCTAGGTTTGACAGGTCCTTTGTTTCCAGATCATACACATTACTTGCCTAGGGCGAGATTCATTCACCCTGACTTGGAAGAGTCAACCAGGTTTATCGCGCTTGCGCTTGTGTACATACGTATGTAGCACGGTCGTCGTATCTACCTTCAAGGAAAGTTCGCGCTCCGATAAAGAGCTTGACCACCCTAAAATTTAATTTCTTTTGCCGAAGACCAAGATCTCGCGTGGTAAACTGCCGAACGATCTGGCAATCAAATTATTTAAACTCCGTTACAAGCCTCGGGACAATTCGGCGAGGGACCTTGAATGCGAACGCGAACTCTAGATTCATCTAGCTAGGTCTACCTCAAATATGTAAGAATGTGGCTGTAAGTACTAATTACTTCTCCTTCTACTCTTACAATAGAGTCACCAATAGCAGATTTCATTATTATTATTTATTACCCAAAGTCGGTAGGTACATCGTACCATGGCCCAATTATCATCTGGGACTTCTGGAAAAGGAAAAGGAGAAAGAAGGAAGCACTGGTAAAAGGCAGATGATATCTAGGATCCGATCGTTACCTTTGGAAGGGAGACAACCTAAAAGGCAATCTACTCGAGGCCTTAGCAGCGCTAAGTAGCGTAGCTGAGGGACAATGAAAGCGTGGCTCGATTGCTGGGTAATTACTTACAGGTAAGTAAAAAGAAAAGGTCATCTACTACAACGGACCGATCGGTACAACAAATCAGTATCGGCGTATCGTGATACGCAAGCAGCTTACGCTTCCCGAATCCCTCCCCCTCGCCTCGTCTCGTCTCGTCTCACGGTCGAGTCGAATGACCGTCGTCGGTCTCGGAGTCGTTAACCAACCACCCTCAAGTTAAAAACAGTATGTATTTTGATCGCAAGTTTGAAACCCAGCGAAGGTCACCGAATCAGCGAATCTATAGTGACAAGAATAATGACATTGAGTTTTGAGAGAAGCGGATCTACTAGGAGGGACTTCTTTCGTTGGTCACGGTCTTAGGGGAGCCCAAGACCCATTCATTCATCGTTCGAACACTGTAAGCAACTTCGGCCGATAACTAGTACTAGTTCACATACCTGCCATAACTGCACCTTGATACACAAGTAGCACTACACTGCACCGTAACTGATAATGATAAGGACTCTACATAATCAAGCAAGCACTCTCGGAATATCCATGTGGTAAGCCTGGGTATTTTCGGTTTCGGTCCTTCAGTGGTACTGGTAAAAGATACGTTTTACGTGTGCAGCGCTATCAGTTGTCAGTTGTAATAAATCCCGACGGTAGAATAAGCAAGGATCCTGAGAAATGGGAAACGGAACTTGATAGTTGGATGGGATGGATGGGATGGATGGGATGGGATGAAATATCATGGGCGTAAACGTGAATATGAACAGTAGACCGTGAAGGTGTGATAGTTGAACATAGGAAGAAGAGAGGAGAGGGTTTGGTTTAGGCAAAAGGCAATTACAATCGCAGTCGCAATTACTGTAAGTATTGTAAGTGTCTCTCGGTCTTTCGTACAACCTAAACCACATGATATCCCGCAAATGGTCAATTGTGGACAAGAGGCAAGAGGTATACATACATACATACCCAACGGATAGATATCATTGATGTAAGTATACTGGAGGTAGACCTTGATCATGATGCCCTCGGAGGATAAGTATTAGTAAGTAGCGTAGCCACAGGGAGCCACAGGGAGCCACAGGGAAGGAATAGACATGATCAATGAAGACAAATCAAAAATCAAAAAAGAAAAAAGAAAAACATGATTTGAATGTCAATGTCATGAACGCCGCTGAATCCTGATCCTGGCAAGTCCCGACACGACACGACAAGATAAGTCCCATCCCTTCATATGTAACCCTCCATCCCACGAACCATACATGATACATCTTGGACAGGAAACCGAAATTGATGGAGAGGTATATGCATTGAGAGTATGTACCAGTACCACGGAAAGCGCGGAGGTAGCCACCCCATTCAGTGCCCACGGCCACGAGCGTCGACGCAAGTAAGGAATTGAAAATAAGTCAAATAAGTCAAATATGCGAGTAGCACTCGGGGATTCGTGGCATAGCGGTATTTTAGGCGTGGTCGTGTCGTATCTTTTTAGGTTATGATTGAGTTGCAGGAGGTGTTACCATATTGAACCTCATCTGTCCGGGACTTCATTTTGAAGTAAATATCCTGATTTCATAGCATGGCATAGCATGGATGGTGAGTTCCCATTCCCAGTAGCCAGTCATATTCACAACTTGAGGAAAGGCTTGGCTTGTAAATGTGCTTGTCGCAGGGGGAGATGGCAAAGAAATCCACTCGTCTGAGCCCCAGGAAGGAAGAAAACCAGCGTTATCCAGGAAGTAGAGAACGATACGATATGCGATATGCGACGCGACACCAGACAGACCCAAGATCCGAAGTAACTGTTATCCTGCTTATAACCTATAACCTGCAACCTATTGGCAGAAAACCAGCAGAAAACAGCATAGTATACTGTACTTACGCACAACACCCAAAAAAACGCTATCAGCACAGTACGTACCAATGCAACGCATAGATGATAGTCTATTACTATTAGTTCCTCCACGGACATCCAAGGAACGGCGCGGCAAGCAGCAAGACTTCGGATGGATTAACACTGTAGCAGAAACGTTGGACGTTGGTTGGACGTCAAACGTTCAGGGATGCAAGGATGCAAGAAACGCAGAATGAATAAGAGAAGATTAGATAGATATAGAGTCTGACCCTCACAGGTAGGCAAACCTCGGAATCGAGGTGGGTACGGGTGGATGAGGGACTCGGAGGATGGGCAGATGATACATTTCGCATTTCGCACCGATTTACCTCACTCCCCCACTCCCCACCCCCTCATCTACATCTATGTACCCATCGGCATGGTATAGCACAGCATCAAGCAAGGCATCCATCAGGCATCGGCGGCGGAGAGGTCGAAGTTCGAGTACGGAGTACCCATACCCAATGACCCAATAACAATCCTGGGCCTAAAGAGCCGGCGGCGAACTTGAACTCGTTACTTGATAGTGATACTGTATTTAACGATTACAGTAAGTATGTTGACCATAAAGAGCTCGAAATCCGACGCTATACCTTCCTTGGGCGCCTCGAGGCACTGCCGCACAAAATGTCGTACGAAAGTGATTTCTGACGAAGGTGATGAAGGTGATGAACATTGAATATTGAATTCCTTCGCGTGCGCGTGAGGGCGTGGATGTGTGTACTGTATTGATTCTGAGAGGGCCGAGGAGCGTGACGGGACGGACGGGATGAGACGGGATATTTGGATCATGGGGCCGCCGGGCATTGGGCGAGTTGTATCTTGTATGTTACGGACCTATGGTGTCCTACGGTGCTATACTGTATGTATGTATTAGTGTAACTGTGTATCAGTATAGGCGATTACCCGAGCCGGACGGGTATATAAGTGGTGCATTCCCGACTTCCCGAGTACTCCAGTCTCCCAGGGAAAGGGAGGGTCGACATGGGTTGCGGTGCGGATTTGCGGACCTGCGGTTGCTAAGCAAGCGCTCGCGCTCTTTCGAGTACGTATATGTGTAAGGGTAAGGCGGGGTACTTAAGGGTATATTGCTGTTGTTGCTGTCAGTGTTACTATTAGTATTGGTGTAGCCTGTTGCTGTTCCGCTGAGGTATATGAAAATGACCATATCAACCAAGAAACGAAAGTTAAGATGGATTTTAGACATACCTTCAGAATCCAATCCATAATCGTCCCAGCTGCAGGGTCCAGGGTCCTACATCATCAACATCCTACATCCACCCGAACTTCGAAGCTTGTTAAATGACTACCCTCGTCATCGTCATCTAACAAATGCAATTGAAGCTTGTTCTTATTCTTATCGGGATTCGGAACCCTACCCAACCCTCGTCATCGTCATCTCCCTTCGATCATGTCATATCATTCGATGCGATGTCATTCGATGATGTATGGGGGGAAAGTCTATGTAAGAGAAACAGAATGTCAGAAAAGCATGGCATTGCGTTGCAGAGAGAAAAAAGCCAATCAAAACAAACCGGTACCATGCATGATGCATCGAAAGAATGACATTAGACATTGACCTCCGGACGTACTTTATATAGTCATCCAGACCCAACACTCAGGTTCCGGTACCCTCTTGCTTGCAGGGAGTCGTAACTTGTTTGATGACGTTACCATACGTACCATACAGTAATGCCATTCGACCCTATGTACATAACCCTACATGGGTCATGCCCGAGGTAATAACCCATGTATGTATGGTTGTAAGTATGTACAGTGGCCCATGGGTATTTTCTCCAATTCCGGATCCACGGTGTATTGTGGCAGATTGTGGCGAATCGGGCGACGCGATGGCCCTGCACTCCATAAGCCTCTCTAGAAACAAAGTCATTTCAATTTTCAAAGATGGGTGGGTAAACGGGTTGGTATCCAGGTCCTTATGCATGCATGGTTTCAATGTTTCAGCTTGTGAGAGCTTGTGAGTCCCGAGAGATCAGGGAAAGAGTTTGTCATTTGAGCGCTTGGGATTCGGGAACCAATTGCAATATGTGAATCATGATGGAGTCACCGATGGATGGGTTGAAGTGAAACGGCTGCGCAGGAATCGGAAGCGCCCTTGCTTGGAAAGACGACGGTGAAGTCAAGTCAAACAGACGAGGAAGGAAGAAGGAAAAAGGAAGGATAGAAAGGAAAGGACCCTTGGAATATTATAAAAACCCTGTCGACTCGGTCTCAATTCCATTACCATTGCCAATTCACGGTCACGTTCCCTTCGAAGCCCTCGAAATCGAAACCTGAGTCGAAGCCTTGAAAAAAAAAAACTTGCAGAATCCGAGTCCAAGCGAGGAGATGCGACCACCATAATTATAACGTATATTCTGCGACTCTGCGAGTGTGTAGTGAATGATAGTATGTAACAAGTCTAGTTAATATATATGATAGAGGAAGAACCTGGAACCCGGCAAACCCGAATGAGGACCACATGCGTGCCTAGAGAAACAACGGAAAAAAAAATCGGAGACTCAGAGATTCAAGAGGAGGAGGTAAAAGTGAAATCGACGGGTAAATGCAATGAGAATGAGAATCGAAAATGGAATGAATGCGTCTATGGGTGATGAGATGATGCATGCAAAATATATGAGAGAGAAGGAGAAACCGAAAGCGAGCGAGCGAGCGATAGCGAATTTTTTTGGGGGGGCAGTGTGCCTGCCCTGCCTAGACTAGCTAGGATGGAGGAGAGTATGGGGATGGGGAGGTGTTGGCGGAGTAGAACCTATATGTCTACAAAGTCCCAAATGGAATGAAGGCAAGATCTATGTATGATGGATAGCGCGAGAATGGAGAGAGGGAATAGCAGGATAGCAGGACAGCAGGATTGAATTTCATTTCAGTTCCTTGCCTGTGGAATGCATGAGAATTTAGAAATCCGCGCACGCGAACAAGAAAGATACTCTACTCACCGGTCTCCGCATCATCAGGGTAGTAGCATCACTATTTCCTTGTGTAGGCTGAAAGACAAAAAACAAAAAGGCGTCTTGTCAGACTTGACTAGACAAGGAACGAGGGTGAGCGGGCATACGGGCATCATGTAAGAAGCTGATTGTGTGTTTTGGGGTGGAAATGGAGTGGATGTTTTTGACATGAAAGCCTTTTGTAGCTGTTGTAAAATGTAGGGTGAATAACAGTCCGATGTAGTCGACAGAGCAAAGGAGACGTGCCTTTGCCTCGCTTTCATCTGCATACTTCCTGTACATAGATGGGTGTAAAGGAAGGTTTGACATGCTCGTTGCGTTGGGTAGTGCGTTGAGCGAGTTGGATAGAGAGGGTAATGAGACAATGTTTCGACCGTTGTTGTGAGTGGCCATTGTAAGTGTAAGTAAGGTATGTGTGTAGAGGAGGAGGATGTCGAGTCGTGAAGAAAAGGGCAGGGTTAAGGGATACTTATAAGCGTTAAGTTGTTGAAACGCGTGACTGACGAGCCTGCCCTCTCTGCCACTTGAATTCTTCACACATGAGCTAAATAGTAAATGGTCGTAATGCCAACATCTCCGTATCCGAATACAGCATCTCTCTGATAAGCCTTAATAGATCCCAGGAGTCAGGACAGGACACATGGCCCTTCGAAGTAAATTTATCTTTTCAAAACGGTATCTTCCGAATAATTTTTTTATGGAAAAGGAAAAAAAAAAAAATAAGCTGCCTCGAGGCATGCGGTTATCAATTCACAACTCTCTCTAAAATTCTGGGGTCCTCGTTTCTGAAATGCGGCTTCCAGCATCCCTGCACCCACGGACTAGCTGCCTGCTTGCAATGCTATCCTCTCTGACCTGACCTTCGCTGTGCTCCTCCTCGAAGAGACCTCATCGATGCTCAATCATGCTTCGCAAACATCTTCGACGTCGACGTCTTCGGCCTATACCGAGGGGACGTCCCCTCGTCTCCTATGCCATGCCTACTCAGGGGGAAGGGGAACCTTGGTCCTAGTTCAAAGGGTGACTTCACTATGACACTCTCTCCGGCTGCCACCATCGCACGCATCGCGAGATTGTTTACAACATACATACCTATTGCGCAACTTTAATTCCCTACCGTTGAATTGCCCAGGATCCCCTCGTCATGATCATATGACGATTGGCGACGTTACTGTACGATATATCGACATCATAAGTGCCCCCCTTCCTCAAAATGACGACGGAGAACTCGAATGGCTTTCAACACGTGTTTGGTATGTATGTATGAAATGTATGAAGGGATCAGGACCATGGCATGGCAAGGAATACTATTCCTATTCCATAGAGTCCCATATCGTTCAAGTGTAAATGAACTTTTAGTGCAATTCAATCTGATTTATGGTTCTATACCTACTTTGAGTCTGACTCACTCGTCTCTTCAACTTACTGAGAGTGACGCACTTGAACGCACAACGCACACAACTACCTACCGGTACCCTTGGTACCTACTACATACGCAACGCATCGTGACGCTTGAGCCAATCCGCAGGCACCGTGACTCAAATTGCCCATTCTGTAATCTATAATACCCATGAGTTCCTACGAGTTCCCATTCAGAATCAATCAACGACTTTCGGATCTTTTACCCAACCCATTGAACTGTACATAGTGACAGATTCGATTTGCGATTCAATTATGTATGTATTTATGTATTCCGATCAGTACTCCTCAAATCCCTCCAATCGTAGTACATAGATGGTAGAAACACCAAAGTGCACCGGTAGCACCCTTTTACAGCTTTTCCCCCATCGTGGCACTTCAAATTTGCGATTCACTTGCATCTCATCTCATCTCACCAACTTAAGTTGGCCATGGCCCATGGAAGCAATGATCTTGAATTCCCTAGTTCGTTGACCCTGAACTTGAAGCCGGTCGGTCTTAGTAGACTTGCTGTAACTACGTCCTTAGGCTTCGCAGAGTGAGAAACACCTAACACCTGGCATGGCATGCATGCCAGCAGTGACTCGCACTCCTTCAGGCTTCTAGGGAGATGCGGATTCGAATTCTCTTTACACTGTCACGACTCACTGACGATTCACGATTCACGATTCGAACACGAAGAGAAGATTCGACTGTAACGAAAATGGTATCCAACGTGTAACCTTTTCAGTATGTACTGAGTATACTGAGTAATCCCATCCCACGAAATACCGTCAATGGCTTTTATGCTCTCCTAAGTTCCAACTATGTGTACTGAGTGAACAGTATCGAATAAAGTTATCGACGCTCAATTTCCCCCCCTCCTCATCCACTGGCCAGTGGCACTGGCATCATCTTTGATCAACGAATTCGGCATTACTTGCATCAGACTGGCATAATATCCATACGATTCGCGAACGAGTAAGTAAATCCATTTACTTACCCTTACCCTTACCCTAGCTTACCCTTACCCTTGTCAATCCAAATTCCGTTTGCGTGCGCAGAATTCGAGTTCTGATGCCGCGGCGTGATGCCTCGCCTTCAGGTTTGTTCTTCGATGTACATACATACCTTACTTATGTTCATTGTCCCGGTCCCGAACGGCGTGAACCTGAACGTGAACTTGAACGTGTCCAGAATCAATGGCATGGCACGACCCATTCGTCACGGTGTCGCAAACCAGGGAAGACATTCTATCTGAACAGAAGAAAGATGAGAAGAACTTGGCTGTGGCTGCGTGACTTACAGTTTGCTTACAGTAACACTGGTAATACATCCGATAATATCCCTACTACAGTGGATCCCGTTTGGATCCCGCGGCAAGGCAGCCAAAGCCGCTGCGCTAACTGCGTTGCAATGTGTCGCCTAGATCTCAAACTTAACTTGAACTATTTTCTCATCACTGGCACCCAAGATTCAGGTTCTACGCCTACATACGTATTTATATTCAAATACCTGGCAAGAAATCAAGCCGATGCCGAAATCGACCGAATTCTTTCAAGCCTGTGGCGGAGGGTTCTCGTTCGCTGACCAGGGAGTACTTGAGTACTCGAGTAATCAGTGCGGACTCCCCAGTGGACCAGTACCCAGTGACCACAGATGCTGACAGATTTGGTTCTCAAAGTTCTTACCAAAGTTCTTATGCACTTACAAAACTCTTACCAATCTTTGCTCTTTCAATGCCTAATCTTCGGCTTCAGCCTTCGGGGGTATATGATAACAGTGTACGTACCAAGTTCAACGTATCAACGTACGTTTTTGAGTCCTCGGACATTCCGAGTCGATGTCGTTGTAGCGTTGCAGCTATTGCAAAATTTCGGGTGAGGGTGGGTTGGTATATAGGTAATTGCAAGGGCAATGGCCGGTTTCGTTTTTATATCGTCCGAGTCCGAGTCCGAGTCCGAGTCCGGGATAGATGTAACGACGACGACGATTTACGAACCAACACCGAACGAAGCCGAAGCCGAGGCTGAGCGCTGAAGACATAACCAAAACATGCATATACATACAATCAATTTTTTTCTCTGCCCGAGGCCCAAGGGCCAGTACCCATGCAAACACCGTTGAACCCGGAAAGAGCGACGGGACGGAAAAAGATGTGAGATGATGTATCATTCATTAATGAAAAATTGAATTCATCGCATCGACTGTCGACTGTATTTTGATTTGATTTGTGTTTGCCCTGCACAACTCTATCATATCTTCAACTCGCGTTTTCGTCCACTACATCCAACTGACTCTGCGCCTCCAAGGACCAAGACACAGTCAGCCAGTCAATCAGTCTTAACATAAAACCCCTCGGATTCGGAATCGGAATCGGCAAGCGCCCTCATCCATATCCATCTTTGTCCTTGTGTCCGATGCCAATCACACACAATGCATGCAATGGCATAAGATTTCATCAATCGATGGCCTGTACGCCATCATAGGCAGGCAATCGCCGACAAGCCTCAGCCCAATCTATGTTTCCTTCGACGAGATCCGTGACAGCCGCAATGACTTGGTCAATTGAACCAATCCGTTGATCCATCGTATCACGTTCTCTAATGAAAGGGAAGGGGAAGAAAAAAGGAGAAACACAGCAACGATAAGTCCGAGTCGAATCAGCAAACACATGAACCTATTGATATGATAATGAGATGAACTAACCGTAGAGTCATCGTTCGATTTTGAACGGCTGAATTCGATGTCGCGTTAGGTATAGGAGAAGGGAGGGAAACCAAAATTAGCAACGGGTTTAAATTTCACGAAACGCTAGAGTCGGGCTAGGCTAGACTTGAGGAGGGAATGGGAATGGGAATGGGAATGAGGACTCCCTCCCACCCACCTCGGACGGTACTAGCGCTAGCGCGAGATAAGATAGAATAGAAATCCAAAACACACTCACAAGCAAAATCAATCGTAACACCATAGGGCGTACCCAGTTCATCATTACGGGCGTATCGTTTTCCGATGGACGTATTGGAATCATCAACACGAGAAAAGATACCAGCCTTCCGTAGTTTAGAGGCTAAAGATCGCGATTGGACAAAACGAGACAAGTGGGGAAATGAGAGGAGGATAAGATTTAGAAGTTAGTTAATGAAGAACCATGGAGTAAAACGGAGTCAGAGTGTCGGACACACTCCAGAGGGAAAAAGGTAGACGTACAAACTTCCTGTACGAGAGGATCAAACTCTTCTTTGGCGCTCAGTGGCACAATTAACACTTTCGTGGGTGCTACCAATGGAGGTAGAGATAGTACCTGTTTCATGAAGAACAKGCCATACCACGATRAGCAACCAAAGTCGTCGTSGAAAGAKAACGAGTAGAASACTATTGGACTTACTCCACGCTCGATGTCTTGCTCTCTGCTCCAGAAGCTATGTTCAAGCAACGTGTATAGGATTCGGCCGAGCCCAAACGACGGTTCTATGACATTCGGGGTGTATTCTCGAACTAGATAAAGCGGGTACCCCAACGTCATGATGAGCGCAAAACACGGGAATCTCCGACGACGGGACTTACTCGACTGCTTGAAGGTTCGTCGTTCGACTCGTAATTCCTCAGAAGTTATTTCGAACGATTTCCCATCTATCGTGATGGTAGTCGACCTGTAACAAACTAGATTTAGCTAGCACATGAGCTACGTCGAGCATAATCCATACCCTTGCTCAAGCTCAGCCTTCAACTTGAGTAATGCCGGCTCATCCAAGCTCTGCACGTGTCTCTGCAACACTCCAGCATCCTGCTTGAACGTCTTACCAAAATTCTTCTTGTTAAACTCGGGAACCTCCTTTTCCGTAACAATGGGTTCCTTCAGGGCTTGCCTGACAACAAGTGGATGCCCGGTCTTTGCGGAATGCACAGACAGGTCGTATGCTGCCCTGTCGGCACACCCAACACACTCCGTCCAGCCGGTCGAGTTCTCAATCTCAGCGTCCCAGCAATCAGTTGCATAGTGGGCCATTTCGTTGGACATATGCTGTCTGAACCGGAGTCGCTGGGGGTTGATACCGACTTTGAGCAGGAAGAGGTAGATGCGTGCCATGAAATAGCCGAGAGTCTCGTTTGCTATGATACCCTTGTCCACAGCTTCCCCGACACTCATTTTGGTAGGCTCGGTGCTACCAGCAGACTGAACATTCCGGTCGAGTAACACGAGAACTACGTCCCGCATTTCTTTGAAACGGACATGCTTTTTGTCTTCAGGGTCAACGTAGTGTTCGATTTCAGCCATAGTGAACTCTCGGACACGGAGGAGACCCGCACGAGGGGAAATTTCGTTTCGGAAGGAGCGACCAATCTGGGCGGAAGCAAAGGGTACACGGCCGTTGTTGTAATCAAGAAGACGAGAGAAGTTGAGGAAGTGGCCTTGAGCTGTCTCTGGACGCAGATACCTAATAATATGTCATGTCATTGGGGGCAGTAGTACAGACGGAGGGTGATGTCTCACCCAGGATGTTGGCCAGTTGGACCGATACTACTGGCGAACATGAGATTGAATTGCTGGGGCTCCGTAACCTCATTGTCAGTATCAGGATTCCGAATGTCGAATTTCCGGCAAATTTCACCAAGCTCTGCGCCTGTATAGTTATCGAGCTACAATTGAATATAAATTAAAGATCCATCGATATGAAAAAAGATAAGTAAACTCACCTGAGCCAAAGTAAACTCATAAGTCTTGACCACATCATCTGCCAACTGCACTGCAGCAGCCTTAACCGCTTTCTTTTTCTTCTTCTTATCCTTCTCGTCATCTTTTGGCGCAGCTGCCTGGCCCCTGGCTTCCTTGTCACCAGCTAGACGTGCCTCAAGCACATTTTTTACGAGATGATCCGCACGCAAGACATCCCCCGTCTTGGTATCCTTCACCATCCAATCCGCGAAACGAGCGACGTGCCCAGAAGTTTCGAAGACAGGTGCAGGAGTCATAATCGTAGTATCGAGCTCTAGCATGCCTTCCTCGATAATGAAGTGTTTTCGCCATTCCGCAATGATGTTGGCCTGCAACGAAGAGCCAGATGGTCCATAATCGTATAACCCAGCGACACCTACAAAGCAAGAATTTTATGACTTGTATTCAGCCAGAAAACTTGAAAAATCCACCGTACCACCATATATTTCAAATGCAGGAGCGTAGAAAAATCTTCGGTTCAACAGAGCCTCTAAACGACCTTTATCGAAAGGGTGAGCTGTCTTGTTCACTGTAGCCATATCTGAGCAGTAATGGCGAATATAT
>RCHF01010438.1:0-18460 GCA_003987895.1 Neonothopanus nambi | reverse complement strand
CTCACAAATCGTATGCTGATTAAACACCCAAGATCCTGCGGTGTATCCCCACTTTAACTTGTATCCTGCAGAGCCGTCAAGGACTGAACCTGTAGCATACCCTAATTTCGATCTCTATCCGACAGTCAATACTTCGACCAGGAGAACAGTGATGCACTTTGGGAATTCTCTGGTAACATATCCTAACTTTGACCTCTGTATGTTTTCACTTTACTCGAAAGCTGTCGGATCCTCATTTAATATGACTTCTGGTAGATCCAGCTGTCTATCCTTCCAGTCTAGATATAACCTACCCACCTCCGCCAATAGCTGCGCGCAATACTGCCTCCAGAACTTCTGGTTATCCGGACTTCGATATCTACCGTTCTTTGCCTCAAGTACCGCCAAAAACGAACGTTGTCAAAGCTGTCTCGTGGAGTTACCCAACCTTCGATTTGTGTGCGTCCTGCTGCTCCCAGTTTTTTGTGGCACACTTTTGACTCAGATTCCGACAGACCCCGCTGTGCATCCCTACGTCCCTTCATCTCCTTCTGGGCCTGAAAACGGGATTCAGCAAGCTTCAAGATTCGATACGTGGAACTACCCAATCTTTGATCTCTGTTTGTTGCTGTCCTTCTCACACGATCTTCCATTCCATTAACGTGTCCACTGCAGACCCGGCCGTGTATCCACACGTTACCCCCTACCCTCCTGGGTTAAGATTACAAATTGCAGACCTCAAAGCTACATTGACAGGTGATCGAGTTTTCCGGTCCCAAGGGTATCCCGATTTCGAAATCTACCCAACGGTTTCCGGAAACATAAAGAAGACAGTCAAGTCAACTTCTGGTTACCCTGTCTTTGACCTGTGTATGCGCTATCAATTTTTAGAATGCTCTTTATTGACATGTCAACCTCTAGACCCTGCGGTCTCCCCTCGTATAAAATCCTATTCTTCCGCGAAGCTATCAGCGACCCGGGCAGCTTCACACTTCAACGGGTATCCTGACTTCGATCTCTATCCTTCTATAGATCTATTGGGAACTAGGGCAAATTCACGATCCTGCGGCTATCCTGACTTCGACCTCTATCCTTCTACGGGTCAATCAGTAAAACAGGCTACTTCACACTTCTACGGTTACCCTGACTTCAACATTTATCCTTCTGCGGGTCCATCAGTAGTTCGAGCTAATTCACGCACCTATGGTTATCCTGATTTCGATATATATCCTTCTGGGGATCTATCAGTCACCCGGGCTTTACACTTCTATGGCTATCCCGACTTCAATATCTATCCTCCTGTGGATTTCTCAACAACTCCAACCAGCTCACACTCCTACGGTTATCCTAACTTCGATATATATCCTCCTGTAAAGTCATCAGTAGCCCAGGCCGCTCCTGCCTTCTGTTCTTCTGGCTCTCTGGACAAGAAATCAGCAATTATTGTTGTCGAGCTTTTGTGGGGTTATCCCATCATTGATCTCTGTATGTGTTGTCTATGCCTTACTGTGCTGCCTGTGGAACATAACTAACACAAAAAACAGACCCAGCTGTTTACCCTCATTTAATACCTTATCCTTCGATGGCAGCAGAAATCCCGGTTGTCAGCAAGACCGCTGATATTTCTGGCTACCCCGAATTCAACCTTTACCCATGTCGGGGTTACCCTTATTTCGACTTATACTCTTCTCATCCCAGGGAACAGCCAGTGCAATCAGTGACTGCTCTTGTAGAGTCTGCGACGAGGTATCCTGTCATTGATTTGTGTGAGTAACATGTCGAATTGATGCGAATGCTCACTGACACTATACGATTAGATCCGGCAGTGTACCCCAACATAGTACCATATCCTTCCATGATCACTGTCGTCTCCGCCTGGCCCGAAACGACTTTGCCTTCTGTGCTTGTTACTGCGCCTGCGCACAGTCGCAAGCGGCTCACGCATGCCGAGCTCCATGCCATGGTGATGTTGGAGAAGTCTTGGAGCCAAATTTCGCCTAAAGTCCATCGTTCTCATCGCAGTCTCCATGACGAAGTATTTGCCAACGGCATGATGTCCACTCCGAGCGGAAATACAATGGAAACTTACAGTACCGTTCACGTCCTCCCCGTACGACCCGTCGGACGCATACGATCTGGTTCAATTGCTAACAGACCTCTCAGTGCTGCTACCCCGCCACCTGCACGGGGGCTTCCACCGCGCCCTAATTATCAGACACAGTCAGCTGGGTCTGAGGTTTCTCGTACCTCCCAGCATGTACAAAGAAAAGTCAACCATGTGGACTCTGTGACTGTCGCCTCAACTTTACAATCTTCAGATGCACCTGCTTCATCTCAAACAAAGCAATCTGCCCGTTTGACACCTGAATCACTGGCTCCAGTTGAGAGTGGACCTTCTACTGTTGGACCTCCAATTGGTACTCCGCTGAGGAGAGCTGTTTCGTCAGCTTCCCGACCATTGGTTAAGAAAACTGCTGTTTCACATCTTGCCCCTGTAGATGAAACTAGCCCTGCCCTCGCCAGGTCAAGTTCAATGACATCATCATCGCGCGCAAATGACTCTGGTTCAATCCTGGCCCCTCCTCGCAGAAGGGAAAGCCTTGTGCTTCAGAGAGCGAGGGCTTTTGAAAGCAGTTCGTGACCCTTCTTGCTCTATTGATTCGCGGAACACTGACTTTCTTGACAGACGATGATGCTAGTCGCATTTCAATGGCAACATTGAAAGAGTTCCCCTTGCCACCTCGTCCAAATGTTCCTTCCGTGCCTTCGCGTCACTCATTTTTAGAACGATCTAAACCGTCATAGAGTGCTCAGACTTGGAGCTCTTTTCTAGTGTTGTAATGTTACAATTTCCTCGCCATCTATACATTCACTAGCAATTTACATGATATGATCTGCATACTTACATCAGAATTGGCAAACCACATTTCGAGTAATCCGAGTAGTGTCATTTATTTCTCTCAGCTGGTAAAAGTTTATTTGCCTAGAAAATGACCAGATCCTGGCATAGCACGATTTCCACCATCGTCCGAATCTGATAGTGCTTCATCGGGGCCATTGCTTTCCGTGTGTTGTTGGTGAGAAGCAGCAGCGCGCACTTCCCTCAACTGCTTCTCCCTTTCATCTCTCTCCAACTTTGATTTACGATCATCCATAAATGCTAGATGAACTTTCTCCACGGCTGCACGAGCAGCAGCTTTCTCGGATTGCTTTGCGACTACTGCCCGTTCCTTCTTCTCTTCTTGTAGGTCTAGAGCTTCTTTCAAAATTGCGTTGCCGATCTTGAGGTCGGACATGCGCGATGGGCTGAATGTGAGATAGGGTTGAACTACACCTTTTCTTAATAGTTCATATTAACAAATGCGTTAGAGAACGTACATTCTATGACCTACAGACAACAACACTGTTGAGCTTTTCACTTTAAGAGATTCTGAATGAACATTACCTCAGGGTGAAAACCAAGCTAGAGAGATGCGCGATGTCAGTAAAATCATATATACAGGAAGAATTTGAAGCTCACCTCTCGAGCGTATTCAACTGTGCCCTTTGGGTCCATTATGTTCTTCTGGATATGGCTAACCAAGTGTTCGATGGAATGATGAAGCTAGCATCACGACCTTCACCTACCTGTTGGTAGTTTTGAAACGATGAAATTTGGGATTGTCAGGTTCTCGTATTAAATTGTCAGACAGCTTGTACAAGATCTGGAAAGATCTGGTCAACTATAAACTCAAATGGTTTAGATTGTGCCTACTTTCATAGACTCCAAAGCTTGTTCTTTGGAATTCGGACGTAAGATCCCAGGATCTATTAGTCTTCGAAAATGCTGGCGTTTCGCATACTCTGCGGCAGATTGTGCTGGAGATGGCCCCTGTGAGGTTTGTCGCATGCGCTGTTCAGCAGCTTCAGCTATTGCAGAGGGATCCATTGAAATTTAACTTTGACACTCAGTATGGTAAAGGCAGAATTGAGCTCGAATTGTCCAAGCAATAGTGGAATAATAAGAGTATGAGTCACAGCTACAGTCATGAAAGGTGTGTAATACAATTCCCACCACGTGCACACTACCTCAGTTCTTCGCTCAGATGGATCTTCCGGGATTCTTCCCTGACACTGCAGTAAGGTTGGATTTGACTCAGGTCAACAGTATATAATGAATTAGCAAAGTATACAGAATTACTACTTATATAAATCCAATGAGAGACTCACTCTACCAAGAGTGACTGTACATATACAAAAAATACAATGTTCACCCTCATCATTCGTCCACCACAGGCAGCTCATCCTCATCCCCAATCACAAGCGGTGAATAGTGGCTTGTCTGCCTCCGATGCTCGTCTATTGAAAGATCATCGTCATAAGAACTATCGCTGCTCCAAGCGCGTTCATCGGCAACATCAGTTTGTACAGGGTTAACCGCTGGTTCTCGAGACTCGCCAACGCTTGGAAACGACTTGGTACGCAACCTCGACATGAACCCCAAAGACTCATTTGCATTCGTAGGTCTGCTGTTCATCGGTTCTGCACGAGCAGGTGCGCTGGATGGGATAGAATTGGAGTGTTCAAAGAAGGGAGTCGACCCTCGATATCCATCGTTTACTCGAGGAGTTGAGTGTCCGGATGTTTGGTGTCGGCGACGGAAGAAGCGACGAGATCCATTTGCATACGCCCTTTCTGCGTCGGTATCCACAGAAAGAGGGCGATCCGAGCCAGTAGGAGTTGAAGATATGCGAAGCATATCTCTGGCCTGCCCATGCGGCAGAGGCTCCAAGGGAATTTGTCTACCAGCGGACTGTAGGGACCTGCGAACAAATTGGCGGCCCAGATAGATCTGCTTTTCGATACGGGATCGGTTCTCGATCATATGGAGCTGAAAAAAMGCAATCAGGAGACAGTGTAGGCGAAACCTTCAAAAGACTGACCTTAGGAAACGTGACAATTTGGCCGACTTTCATCATCCGTTCCAGTTCCAACGGGTCCGGGTCCGTGAGTATACGAAACCAGTCCTTAAGAGGGAAATTAGTAATGATAAGACTAGCAATGTTTGCTGGACTCACCCAAAATCGAGTGCGCGGCCAGATGCTACAAAAGAAGTCGTCAATCCTGTGGATCCACAAAATCAACGTATCCACCTACGTCACAGCCCCATCGAAGCGTTGGAGAAAGACAGAAGACCAGTCTTGACCTAACAACTGTGGCAATAGCTCCAAATCGCGAATTACTAGGATACTGAAATAAGTATCCAGGAGAATTAGGAACAATAATAGTACCTTTAAAGTTCTTCGTGAGCTCGTGCTTCAAGGCTTGTTCAGCGGCGGACAACAAGAAATTCCCTCTCCAGCCTGTGTGAAATTAACATATAAATAACAAAGCAAATGCGCTAGCATACGAACCTTTGCCTTGACGATGAGCTACAGGTTTCCCAGCCGAGCCTCGAGGCGCAAAGAAAAATAGGTGCACGTGGGGATTGACTTGAGATACGACAGGATGCGTCACTTCAGGAACGGAGAAGAGGAGTATCAGGAAGGGAAAATCACACCAAGAATACAACAAACAATCATACCATTGAAGTAAAGATTGAGAGCTTGCACAGGTATATCCACCTATGTTATGACATCAGGAAGAAAAAGAAGCCGCCGGAGGAAGGAAGTACCGACCCTCAAAGATCCATCTTTCCATTTGCTGCCCCAATTCCACGGTACAATACGGCCATCTTTGAGCTTTGACATCAAAAGTACAGGGTTTAGTATCCCTGGAACAGCGGCAGATGCCAGCAAAGCGGACCATATGACAGTATCAGGGGCCGTCAAGTAGTTGAGCAACTTTGTGGGACTATGTCTATCCGCTGGAATCACTGCGGAGGTGTTAAGGATGATGAGAGATGCATCAAAGATAGTCAAAATAGGAGCTCACCAGAGATGTTCAAAACGCGCCCAGTACGGAGATAGGCTTCCTTGAATGTCAATGAGCCTCTTGTGAAAAAAGTACATTTTCGCGCCCATCTGAGAGAACACAGACTGGTTAACAGCTTTTCCCATTCAATCCAAAGATGACACACAATACGCTATCGAATCGTGCACCGCTTTTCCATGCTCTCTTGATCCACACATTGAAAGGTTCTTCACAGGCAGTGATTCTTTTGGCGAGTTCTGGCACAAGAAGGACCTTCAGCTCCTCATCTGTCCGAGTGCAGGTGAGTGCAGCGATTAGTCCGCCAGCGGATGTACCCGTGATCACGCGAGGCAGAAGGTTTGCTTCCAGGAATGCCTTGATGACACCAAAATGATCTGGGGTGAATGTGGCTTGAATACAGAGCAAGAAGGTGAATCTTTCAGTGACTTACAATAGCCAAATGATGCACCGCCAGACAGGCACAAGGCAGATACTCCTAACAGATTGTTGAGATGAATAGCGCATAGAGCGATGCGTGCTCACCGTAGTTGGTATTGGCGCTCTTGAAGAATCTAGACTCTGCCATTTTAGCGGCCAAGCCAGAGCGTGATGTTATCGGCAACATACCTCTTCTTCTCATCAACAGTAAGTTCGGGAGATTCACGTATGAATTCAAGCGCCTTCTCTTCTTCATCGTAGTAGGCTAAAAACGCGCAATTAAAGTGGCAGTGACTCTAGGAAATGAAGGGGACGTACATTCTATTAGATCTTTCGTACCAAGATAGGTCTGTGATATGGAGTAAATGTTTGTACATTCACATAGCATAGCGAACTCACTTCGCTATATAGTCTTCAAATGGGTGTTTGATTCAGATTTGCGATGATTTCGAGCTAGTGCATCCTACCTTGGTGATTCGAGGCCAGCAAAGTTGGCTCGAATGCAGGTCTCAAGAACCCCCATACACCCCCTTGCATCTTTTTTCTCTCTGAGGGATCTTAGGGATCGTTTAACCTGCCACATGATTCGTCAATGACTATCGCGGGTCGAACACGTGTGATTCACCTTCCGTACAAGTTTCCAATCATAGAAAGGATCTTCATCAATCTTCTTCCACTCGTCAAAATGAAGATATTCGTCCAGTTCACTGGCCGCGTTTTTCCACTCCTATCGAAACAAATAAGCAGATGTTTACGGCGAGTGAGTATTATCGCACCTGATAGCTCCGTGCGCCGCGGAGCTTCTTCCTTAACAGACCCTTCTGGCCACGCCCTGTGTTAGAAGTATCAAACAATGGTTGATTCGGGAGGAAGTGAAGGGTCCGAACATGAGAATATCCATTCCTTTGTATTCACCACTTGACGAATGAGCACATAAAGACCAAACTCGATTGCTATAAAGGTGAAAATGAAGAACTTGAGGGAGCGTCGCACTAGGTGGATAGAGTGAATGCGTGTAGAGGACTCACCAAGAGTGGCCACCGTAAGAGTAGAAACAACCAATCATGTCGCCTTTCACTCTGTCTGTCCTTCTTTTTGCGTCTACACGAGAGTGTGAATACGATGTATGCGCTGACTCAATGGACGTACCTCTTCACGCGTAGATTCACGGGAGCAAAATCGGAAAGAGCAGATACTTTTCGCACCCGCACGCTTTGATTCTGCGATGCGACAGGAGAGCCTGGAGCTGGTGAGGAAGCATCGACAATTGGATAGTCCTCAGCGTTCAGAGCCTCTTCAAAGGCTTGTATATGACTAACACGAAATTGGAGGTAAGGAACATTACTAGCCTAATTTGAATGACTTACGAAGGGTCTACATAGTCAGCATCTAGGAGTTCTGTGAGATTTAGAGGTCTACGATAGGCTGCGCCTTGGGATGAAGTGTTGAGCATGCGAATAGAGGAGCAGCTTTGCAAATGGTCGCTATGTGCAGTGCAGAGAATGACGTCGTATGTATTCACGTGATCTACGGGTACGATGGTATCTGCTGCTGGAGATCTCCCATCTGTCCTTTCTTCCCGAAGGCAATACTAGAGCATCTGGAGCATGACTCAACACAGCTCATTCAAGAACAACCATCAGAAGAATAGCCGCAATCGATACAAGCTGGTTACTAGCTTCCTGCATTCGGAAGAATTAGTTTGCAGAAAGGGGAACATGATTCACTTATTTTTAGTATTTTACAATATGTGCCAATAACCTGGGAATTGGCCGTGATATCGATACTGTCCAGGTATATAAACCCCTCTTTTCTTCTCCTAGTTCTCCATCCTTTTCTACTTACACTTTCATCACCTATCATCTATCATTCTAAACAATGGGCTGGTTCTCTGACGACTCTGACCAGGCTCAGGCTTGGGACCAAGTATGTTTCTCCGTCGACCTCTCACTCCACTTTGTCTCATTCCATCTTCTAGGTCAACTCCGCCCCTCACAAGGCAGAGCTCTCCCATGAACTGATCGCCGCCGCCGCTTCCTACGAGGTCAGCTCAACGTCTATTCTGTTCGTCCCATTTTACTGATTTCTCTTTGATGTCTCCAGGCTGCCAAGGCATACGAGAAGCATGTTGCTGAGAATGGTCAGCCTGATTCGCACGCTAAGGCCAAGGAGATCCTGTATGATGCGCTTTGCCCTCTCATATATCTAGTCTTTTCCTGACTTGATCTTTGTACTCAGTGCCGGCATCACTGGCGCCTTCGTTGACCGCATGGTCGAGACCAAGGGGGTATGTTATTATCTTTCTGATAGCACTTTGACGATAGATTGACGCTCGGTATGTAGCTCGACTTCGTCGACAGGGAGAAAGCCAAGTACCACGCTAAGCAGCAGGCTGAGGAAGCCCTTGCTAACAACGAGAACTTCTAAGAACTTTGTAGTATGTAGTATCAAATGTAGAAGTACAAATACAAACAACAACAATAGCAGCTTGTTTTTCGACGCTCATGACCGTCAACAGTTTTCTTATCTTCGTCTTCTACCCTGCAGCAGTGTTGGCGTCTCCTATCAGTTTTCAGAACTCGCCCAGTGGTTCAGCATGTCTCGCCGTCATCCTCACTCTTATCTTCTTTCTTTCTGTGCTTATCATCGTCAAATACGCTTACATGAAATATAGGCGGCGCAATCATGTCGCCCACCGTAACGCCTCTAAAAGCTCTTTGCAATCCTCTCAGCGTTCCTCGTCGTCTTTCTTCGATATGTCTGAAGAGAAGCCCGCCAAGTCGACAAAGACCGCGTTCTTTGTTGGTTTCCTTGGCTCCCCTGCTTGGGAGACAGGGGTCAAAGCACTTTGTCATCATAATCCCTCGCCCTATACAAATCAGATCTACCTGCAATCTCTTCGTGGGATGAATAAGAACCGCTGTACCTCCCGATTTTCTATCAGTGAGTTTGGTGGTCGTCCCCGTCATCGCACTTCGTCAGTTACAGACACTCTTGAGAGTACGCTTGCCCCATCACACTGTTCTCCTCAACTCCCAGCCTATCCCGCCAATGCAAAGGTCAACACTAGCACAACAAACAGGCGACACTCCCTACCAACTCTCCATCCAACGGACATGTCTAGCAATGATCGTCGCCGCAAGAGACACTCGAGTCTGAAGATGACCACAAGCACTAGAAGCCGTAGATCAGATGTTCCCAACGTGACTGGACTCAGATTAGTTTCATCGGCGGATGAAGCGGTCGCCCGTTCACCTCTGAAGACCGAGTCTTCGTTTCTTGATTTCGAATTGTTCACTCAAGATCTCACTACATCTACCCCAAGCAAAGTGAAATCCAGCAGATCACCAGTACCACCCCTACCGCCCGTTCCTCCCTCTATTCTCTCTTTGCAATCGCCTGGCCTTCCTCGTACACCTGAAGGACGAAGCTACATATCTCACCCATATGCTTTGGCCCCTAGAAACAAGCACGATCCAAACGTTACAACTGCAGCTTATACCAACAATCCAGAGTCCCGCACTTCAACTTCAACTACTCAAGCAGCCCTCGGGTATTCCAATCCACCTCCGCAGTCTATAGCTAATACAATTTCAGTCAATCCCTCGATGAAAGCCGCGACGCTTCCAAGAATGAAACCTATCGGATCTAGATCGCCTTCTGTGCGCGCTCGGAAGAGTCCTCCGATTGGTCCATCACCCCTCAGAATCATGACGCTTCCACAGTCGTCTCTCTCGGACATTCGATCAAGCGTGCAAGATATACGGAAGCAGGAATATGAAAACACAGGCGTCAGACTTCAGTCATCGGACCAAACTCAGGGAGATCATCTAGTTCACCGCAGCTCTTATGTGGATCTTGGGATTGGGTACCCTTCCAGCTGGGGCGCAAAGGTGAAGGAACTCGATTCCGAGCCGGCAACAATTGCAAATACTAGCTCAGCAGGAAATGTCCTCAAGCCCCAACCTTCTGATTCCGATCGCCCAGCTCCGATTGACCTTTTCGGCGATGAAGGCGATAAGAATGACTCCGATGCAGATGTCATGCTCAGTATTATTCAGGAGCTTGTAGAAGAGACTAGCCGATGGGATTCTAGCTTGCTCATGGACGACAGCCTCAAGGCCCTAATCTCAACTCATTCCGGAAAGAAGGATTCCCCGGAGAAAGGTGCTGCTGGCAGTTCTCGCTCCAATACTCCCAAAAGTCCCAAGCCGATACTCAAAAAGACGATGGTGGCTTCAAAATCTGTGGAGGTTGATCTTGGTCTGCTTGAACTTGATGCTGTACGAATGGAAAGCCTTAGATTGAGCACGATTGAAACTCCGGTAGTCTACCAGTATGATGAAGGGAGGTTTCTATCGTCTTTGGCGGAAAGTGAGGAGGAGTCGTGGTAAGACTTGCTTTTCTCTTCAAGCAAAACATTTTTGAGATGTATCTCTTTCACAGGGAGGACATCCGAGTCGGTTTAGCGCGGTAAATTATGCAGAGTTTTGACGTGAAAGCTTTCAAATGTTTCTTCTGTTCTTTCAAACAAACTTCGTTTCCCTTTTGATAGCGCCCTATGGGTTTACTTGCACAGGCTATATAGTAGGCTTCATGAAGGTAAGTTCAGATATTTAAATTCTCGTGCTAGGTTACTCATCCGCTACTCGTCCTGCTATGCAGAATTCCGACCGTCTTACATTCCTTTCTGTGATTAATTTATTCTGTCTTACTGCAAGCTTGTTGTCTTTCAAGTAATAATGTAAATAAGATAGGGAAGTTCATGTACTATGCAGTCACCTAATTAAGAATAATCGTCATACTTATACAATGAATGTTGGCTTAGAACGAGTCAGATTCTACTGATTCCATTCATAAATTCTACTGATACATAAGGTTGTACAGCTATATATGATACAGTCATGATCAGGGACATGCAATATGAATAACAGGTTTGGAAGTGCTCTATTCAGGTCGTGACAACATAACAGGCTTCACTGCGATTTACTTAGCCACCTCTTGAGGTTGGTATGCGTATCTACCGCTTTTTTAATGTCTTCACGGTCGAGAGCGCAGCGGTATCTAATAAATTCTTTACCAATGTTTGAGGATGGTGCAGCAACGGCAACAAAAATTTTTGCCGATACTAGTTGTTCAAAAGCCTGGCATATACCACGTATATATTAGCTCAAGCACACAAACTTAAAAGACAGTTCCACTTACACTCATAAGTGTGGCTCGTGAACATCGTACCATGCCGATGCTCCCGCCATTGATCTGCACCGGCGCTGACGTAGAACTACGGATAGCATCACGAACAGACTCGTGAAGCATTTCAAATGTGAGAGAAGGATAACCGGCTGTGTCTGCGTGTACCGATGCAATGAGGAGACAGAGTGCGGGATAAGCGAATTCTGATATATGGAACTTTAAGCAATCGGGAGTGTTATAAGTAGATAGTTACACGCACCAGATAGATATGGGTATTGGGGACGGCAGCGTTGACTATCCACCGATAGTTCAAGCTGGCGGACAGTCAGCCACGGCGACGCCGGAGATAAATTCAAGATGGGGGAAGTCTGAATGTCGTTGTTAGGACATGGGCTTTGCACCAAATCTGCGAGAAACTCACCAGCAAGCGAGCCAGTATTCTGATGTCTTTGGTAATGCTGAAAGTTTCCTCGAAAATGCGTTCAGTTTTGGGATCATCCAAGAACTCTTCTACTTTATCTTTCCACCTGCCCTGGAAGTCCTTCATACTCGTGGAAGGCTTGTCCGGAATAGTCGGCAATAGCAACTTCTTTGTAAGGCACTTCCAATCGTCAATTTTTCGGGGAGCAGAAGTCCTGATCATGCGCCCTGAAAAACGACTTTTAACCCGTTTTTCTAGTAGGACGATGGTGTCCATGCGAGTAGTGACTCCGATAACTGCCAGTCCTTTACTCCCTAGACTCGCCTTGCAACTTTGCACGGTATCAAGTAGGGAATAGAGAAGAGACTGCCGCGAATGTAAAGCAAACAAATCAAAGGCATCGAGTACGATGACAGCTGGTCGTCCGAGGGTAGGGATACAGGAGATGAGTGTATGAAGATGAGCGGTGGGTACAGAAATTTCCATTTGTTCTACATTCTGAGACGGAGTGTCGATGAAGGGGTTTTCATCTTCATCAGCAGTTGCACTTGTATCACCCCGAAGATGTTCTGGGAGTTGGGATGACGAAACTTGCTTGCTGAGCTGACGAGCAATCTCTCGCATAGCGAGACGGTCATTGGTTTGAATCCACCCCGACAATCGGATGACGATGGCTTGTCCATGGAGGTCAGAGATACATTTTTCAACAATCTATGAGATACGTCACTACGGTAAGCGAGCAAAATACCAACCGCGACTCACATGAGTTTTTCCACTTCCACGAGGGCCAAGTAGGAGACAACTGTTACCCTCACCACGGGTTACAGTGCCCTTAAGTAGATCAGTAATCTGATGAAAAGCTACTTCGCTGTCTGGCAGGTCTTCCTCATCCTCTACCTCTTGTTCAGATTGAACTTGGCTGGTAAGTTGTGGTTGATGCAAAGCCATGAGAACCGCTCGCTTTTGGGCGGATAGATGATCTGCGAAGTCGAGGGATGATGAGTGATGTGCACGCTTGCTCGGAGAGGAAGGTGCGGATTTAACGGTGGATGGTGGAATAGGAGGGGGAGATGAGGAAGGGGTTTGTAATTGCAATGTGTTTTTGGTGGGAGAAATCGCTGGTTTTTGGGGTTCCTCCGAAGGCGGAGGTTGTGAAGTAACAGCGGTACGCTGCTTGTTCGTGGATGGGGTTTTAGCAGCCGTACGTGTAGCACTAGTACCAGCTTTGGTAGAGCGCGGGGTGACAAGTCGCCCCGTGTCTGACCTCGGTCGCGTTCGACTTGGAGTGGACTCGATAACGACCTGTGCTCGCGCCCTCTTTCGCCCTTTCCGAGGAGAAGATGAATTACTTCCAAGAGATGATTTTGAAGGAAGTAGATCAAGTTCATCTTCACTCTCAGGACTGCTAGAGTCTTCTACTGGTGCGATGATTGACCTAGAAGCACGAGTTTTTCGAGTGGAGCGTGTAGAGGGAGTAGATGCAGCAATTGCAGCAGCGGTTGAGCGAGTTACACGCTTTGAAGGCGAGTTTTCGGCAGATGTAGGGGGTTCTTTTCGTTTGGGGGCCATAGTGGTCAATGCACATTAGCTATAGCAGCTAAGCGTCACAGACTCGGTTCGATATACGGCCCGTCACAGCATGTGATTTATCGCTTATCTAATGTCACAATAATGTCACACCAGGCCACACCTTCGGTTTGAGTCGTTACCTGAGCTGGGCCACACAATGGGCCTCACAGGGTGAGCTTGTCTAGTGCAGGCCCAGTTCACGATAGCTTACCTCTATTAGACTTGCTCGCTGGATCAATGCGCCCCCAGATGGCCTGCAGTCTATTATGCAGAACATCATCGAAAATCATAATGTCGGCCACTTTTCTGCAGCTCGTTCAATGTTCCACGTAGACTGATACGTCCAAAGGGTAATCGTCTAGGCAAATGGCAGTTGGCTGTAAAATCATATCGCTCGACTCTTGGTCAAATTCCAGGATTTCAGATCCCTTCTGAACGGGTAATGGTCACTTTAACGATGTATGACAATGTGTTTGTCCTTCTTGAGGATCCTCTGGCCCCTACTCGTGCAGATATTGTTGCTGCTACCTCTGATGGAAACGCTTCCAATTCCTTTCAGCCGACGCACTATCGTACAACCTTTCTCACTCTAAGCCCTCCTGGCGCCCTTGAACAACTACTCACGCAATTGAAAGCCCGTTGGGTTCCTGTACGACAAGGGTCGTCAGGTGTGTCTCAACGAGGCCAGAGCTCTGGACATCAGTTGACTATTGATGGCTATATTTTTGCCATTGGGACTGATTGGCTCGTTCGAGCTGGTATTGTGACTATGGCTGGCGGGGAAATGAAAGGAATGCTCATTGAAGTGCGTCATATTCCTCTTAGATGCAGAAGCTTGAGATTGGATTCGACCTGCTTGTTTGTAGGCTGAATATCTGCCACTGCCTGCACTGCATTCGGATGCTGCAGCTGATGGGACTTCGGAACTTCTCTCAAACCTCTTAACCGCAGTTTTGCCCAACGTCAGAGATGCAAAAATGGTCGCAGTCACAATCAGTGACGCTCAGTGGGAAGATGTGCTTTGGGACCGCGAAGAAGAGGAAAGAGCACAGGAGCAGGATGCAAAGGAGATGAGCGGTGGCGACGACATCTATGTTTATGGGGATGAGGACATTCCAACGAAACGCCCAGGTGATTGGACTGGAGTAGATAGAGATCGTCGTTCTGCCTACTTGATAATCGGTGCATTGAAATCAGAGGGTATTTTGTGATTTAGTGAAAGCAGATGAAAGCTAGCGCTCAGCGCTCAGATCTACCCTAAGCGCTCGTGCAATTGTCACTGGCGCGTGGTTTTTGGCGAATGAGTCACTTTGGCGCCGGTAGAAGCTCTTGAGTCTTGGCCATGTATATGTTCTCCACTTCAACTATAACCTAAAGCTTGTCCACTCTACTTCGAGGACATTCTTACGATGCCATGTCTTTCAACACGCTATAGTCATCAGATCAGGCTGGTTGCGAGACCACACCATCTCGCTCGACGGCAGGAATCTACCGCCCTCCACTTTTATCAAAACAAACAACTAGATCTATATGCCTCCAAAGAAGCTAAGCCATTGACTTTGCGTCAGCTTGTGAGTGGGTTGATCATACCGTCGAAGGGTTGGCCTGTAAAGATTGTGTAGATATTTTTTGGTCGTTCGATGGACGAGAGTCGGTTGGTCAAAGTAAGGATACACCTTTCGTTCTCACCACGAGGCTTTTGAATCCCAAATTTTGATAACACAGAGCGCCAACTATGTACGCACCGAGCTGCCTGTGCGAATAGCTCATCGTCTGCGTGACCTTCAAGCACTCCCTTATGTCGTAGTGACACAGGAAGGTGTCGCAAGGGTATACGAGGCATGCAATACAACGTAATATCCGTCGAATTATCACTCACACGAGCCGTAGCTCTATTGGTCTGCTTTTGAGAAGTACGAAGTTCAAGTCCCTCTACGAAGCTTTTGGATACTATGGCTAAATACCGAACGCAGGTTCAGAAAATATCCTCCAATAACGAACATCCAAGAAAACGATGCTTTCTGTCACTTTCTTTCAGACCTTTTAAACGAACAGTACGATCCGATAATTTACATAGTCAATGCCGGTTCGCTCAATTTAAGCAATTCAGTGCAACTGTCATCCCAAATCTTTCTCTTGGAATGTCTCTATCTTCCCCATATCTCCCTCCAGATGATTTGGACTCTTTTATGCGCCGCATGCTGGTTTCGCGAATCTCAAGACGCGTTCTTGCTCAACATCATATCGCACTTTCAGAAATACACGCTGGAAGAGGCAACTCAAACCAGATTTCCGATGACTCTGAGCCTCACGTTGGTATCATAACGACAGGATTGAATGTAGGCAAAAGTATACGGAGATGCTCCCAGTTACTGCGGCAGAAGCCGCCGGAGGAAGAGGGTATGGACGATTCGAGAATGCCTGAAGTCGTGATTGAGGGCGGCCTTGATATGAAGTTCTCGTACATTCGGGAGCATCTTGAGTATGTGCCTCATACATGAACCAAGATACTAACTGACGGCATGTGTTAAGGTATATTGTCTTCGAATTGCTCAAGAATGCGAGTACAAATTACCCCCTTGTTCTTCTCTGATTTTTATGAACTATCCTTCTCTAGTCTATGCACGCTACGAGATTGAGACATCCCAATTCCGACAGGCTGCCTCCAATATATGCTACTGTGGCAGCAGGTACAAACGAGGTAGGAATTCGGATATCAGACCAAGGTATTATCGACCGTCATATTGTACCACTACAGTTCTGATACCTGCTTTCTTCTGTACAGGAGGAGGTCTTCTTACGACGCAAAACCAAATTACGACTCCCTCAGACCTTTTCTCTTTCTCTCACTTCCGAAACAGCGCCCGGATGGAGGTGTCTCGGCTTGGTTCCTTGCGCACGGCTAGCTCGCGTCGTCGTGGTGTATGGGCAACAGTCCACGAGCAAGTAGAAAGTTGGCAGAAGGCCGCCGGTGAAGGAGACAGAGACCCCGCGGATGAAGCCGGAGTTGGTAAACACACTCGAATGGGCATTGGTTTACCAATGAGCAACATTTTTGCGACGTAGGTGGTGCGATTATCCACAATGGTACGATGTGTGTTGACTAATTTCATTCAGATATTTCGGTGGTTCATTAGAACTTGTATCGCTGGATGGATGGGGTACGTGCTCCTACGCTAGTATTCATCACCTTTCCTTACAGCTGTCTTCGCAGGCACAGACGTATATGTACGTCTTCCGAAACTGGTGAGATTGCCAATGCTGTTGAATGAAATGCAATACCCTTTCTCATTGGTTTTACGACAGGGTACTAATTTAGAAGCAGTGAACTTTTAGTGTAGCAGACATTGCTTCTTGTAGTACTAGCAGTAGTGAATCTTTGAATGCAAGCTATACAGTAGGAGCTCCTATCGCTAAGTTTGAAAGTTGAAATCAGGCCATTACGTCATACACCACCATGCGCTAGATATACCCACTAGTACTTTTATTCCATTCTCAGTCTGAACAACATCCGATCCCCTCTACTCCAACTCTGAATTATACCACCACCATCGTCTTCACCACTACCTATACAATATGTCTGAACAAGCTGGAGAGGTATTTCTCTCTCTTGCGTCGTATTCCTTTTCCATAGTTGACAACATTATGCAGGCCGTGCCACCTGCCCAGCGCAGTAGCTGGACATCATTTTTGAAATCGTGAGTCTCATCGGATTCTGTTAGGAGGTGTAAAATGGCTGACTGTTCTCTCTGCTTTCTAGTATAGCTTCAGTGTCGGGAGATTTGTCGTCTATGACAGCACCACCATTCATCTTGTCCCCAGTATCCCTGACTGAATTTCCTGGTGTGTTTCCTTCACCCCGCCTTTAACAGTGTTCTTTTCTGAGCTTACCGATTACTCTTCATAACATTGTTTGCTCTGGATTCACTCTTTCGATCAACCTCGGTCAGCATACTGGTGCGAGCGCCCTGAGTTGTTTTCAGCTATTGCAGATCAAACTACAGAGGAGGATAGAGCGCTTGCTGTCCTTAGATGGTTCATTGTAAGTCCTGCTGTTTGCTGCTAGTTGTGGACGTCGACTCCTCCCCTGTCTGGTTGCCAACCTTTCCGGCGCCCATCGTTAAATTCTCACTTTCGGCGGTCTGAGGAGTTTCATCCCATGAATTCCCCTTCTGTTGACCCGAAGGGCTAATACTTAGCCATACGCTGCAGAGGCTTCTCATGCTTTATTCATTCGCCTGAGACGTTGTGACTAGCTTAAGGCGTGCCCGGTTTGCTTATGAATGTATATTTAGAGTACTCTCAAAGGGCAGTACACGTCCCGAAATGAATCGATGGGCTCGGAAAAAAAGTGAGTCTCTCTCTGTCATCTTTATTTACTGATATTGATGATTCTTCAATTCCTTAGGCCATTGAATCCTGTCCTCGGAGAGTAAGTTATGCATTTCATGTCCTTTATGTCCCTTTCCTTGCTTGACAGTGTTGTATTCTTCAGATTGTTCTATGGCCAATGGCCGGATGTAAACGGACGGGGACAGACCGATCTGCTTGTTGAACAAGTTTCGCATCATCCACCGATTACGGCTTACACAATCGAGAATAAGAGTAAAGGTGTTAAGCTTACAGGGCACAACGCACAGAAAACCTCTTTTAGTGGTGCGTGTGTTACCTAAAGCAATGCTGCCTTTGAAAGCATATGCCGTACATTACAGCTGGTTCCATTATCGTGAAACAAATCGGACACGCTGTCCTCACTGTAAAGCTGCCATCTGGCGAGAGTGACGAGTACCTCATAACCCTTCCCCGCTTGCGGATAGATGGCTTATGGTATATGTTACTTCTACAGCTTAGAAACTCTCATCTAAACACGTCTACCCAGGTATGGTTCACCGTATATTGAACTCGCCGAGACCTCCTACATCATCAGCAAACACTACGTTTGCTCCATTGAATACAAAGGCAAAGGGT
>RCHF01010436.1:0-25296 GCA_003987895.1 Neonothopanus nambi | reverse complement strand
GTTAGCTCCAGCTTTACAACAGACTGGCCCTAGTCAAGATAGACATAATTGAACAGTCCGCTTTCTTGGAGATTCCTCTGGGGAGGAATTTGATTGGGTGGATGATATAGATGATGAGAATGATGAGGATGAGAATGAGACATCTGAGAACACTATATTGTCTACTCCTACTCCTTGTCGTAGAAGAAGTAAGTTTCCTACTATATTATATTCTCTATATTAATTGAAATTGTAGATCTTTCACATTCACCAGGTGTGAGAGTTCGAACCTCTGGAGGTCGTCACACTCCTCGTCGGAGCCGCACATCTCGCCAAGTCCGTCCACAGTTCTCTCCTGGTCATAATAGGATACAGCCCCCCTCCCGCTTGAGAAGTATAGCAGAAGACCTTACTCATACACCACCTCAGCAAAAGGCTGGAATGAACACAGGGAGCCAAAGAGAAAAATGTGCTGAGGATGTATATTCTGTTTTTGAAGAAAACTCCAACCAGTTCGTCTGTAAACTGTGTCTTAAGTATGTCTGAATACTTTTTGTCAAGTTCTATTAATTACTAATGATAACTTGCTAGAGAGAAGGAAACATCTGATAATCCTGCCTGTTTGAAAGTGCAAACATATAGTAAACATACTGGTATTTCAAACATGAGGAAGCATCTCGCCACCTATCATTTGGCAGAATGGGTGGCTCATTGTGATGCGCATGGGATTGTTATAGAGGCTGTGACTGTCACAAACCAAGTACAGGAGTATCATTCTGCAAACAACATACTTGATCCAGCTAGTGACTCGTCGATCAAGCTGGCCAAATTCACTATTGCTGGTCTCACTGACTCATTGATGGAGTTAATTATCACTGAAGACTTGGTACATTAGTCCCATATTGAGGTCTTGTATTGAATATAACAAGCCTCTTTAGCCTATTAGTTTTGTCGAGTCAAAACACCTAAGATATTTTATTCTCTATCTTAGGTGAGATATCACAAAGGATAATATTCTTGGTCATACTACCATGAAGAAGGCAATTATCGAGTCTTGGTATCAGCATATGTATGATTTGGCAAAGGAAATGAAGGTACGTTCTTATCTTGTAATATTATTTCTACTACTTGAACTCGATTATCTAGGGAGCACTGGGGAAAATATCTTTCATGTGTGATGGATGGACAGATCAGACGTTATATCCCTTTATGGCCATCACAGCTCACTGGATTCAAGAGGTCGCTATTTCTGTCAAAACATCTAAAGGTGTTTTTGAAACACATAAAGTCTTGAGACTACACTCAGAGGTTATTGCCTTCCATGAGCTACCAGTTTCTCATACTGGTATAAATCTGGGTGGTGCTTTTGTGTATTTGCTACAATGACTGGGACTTTTGGCAAATGTATGCTATATTATATTTATTTAAAACATTCGCTAATCTTATGACCCTCAGACTGGCTGGATCACCTGCAACAATGCTAGTAATAACGATTCTATGCTTACTAGAGTTGAAGATCGCTTAGAAGTGATGCATATTGCTTTTGATGCCCTTGAAAATCATGCTAGGTATGATTTGTATCATGATGCTTATACTGCTAAACTCATTATCTCTTGTAGATGCTTTTCACATATAATTCATCTGGCTGTAATGGCAATTCTTCTCCTCATGGATGAGAACGACTTGGCTTTGATTTTTGCAGAGAGAGATCATATCATATTGCCAGCTAATCATGACCCATGCTTACTAACAAGAATAAGAAGCATGGTCTGTGAAGTATGTTGTTTTTTCCTGGGCCATATTCGATATATAGGTTGATATAACTTTGATTGATTTGTTCTACAGTGTTGTGCATCTAGCCAATGCAGAATAGCATTTGAGAAATTGGTGTGAGATGCCAGAAATGGAAAGGAACTTCTTCTTGTTCGTGATATTCCAAATTGCTGGTCATCAGCCCATAATATGATTGAACAAGCTCTTGTCCTTCAACCAGTATGAACCAATTATTGCTTTTTTCTGAATACTACTCATTTATTTTTTTAGCAACTTGAAGAGTTCCAGTTTGACGCTCAACACGGAAATGATATTGCACCACATATTTTGAACAAATATGAATGGAAAGCATTAGAGGCCTGTGAGTCAATTTTAAGGGTAAGTGCTTATACTATATGACCAATCTGCTGCTAATATCATCTCCCAGGTACCTCATGCTTTTCAACACGTTCTCTCCATGGAAGACACTCCTTGTCTTTCCTTCGCTATTCCAGCGTTCCATGCAGTTATTGAGAATTGGAGGAAACTTCAAAAGACCTATCCAGAAATAGCGTATATCATTCAGGTGGGTATCAATAAGCTAGAAGATTATCTAGACAAGGTGTATCAAGTTCCAGCGTACTTCTTGTCTATGGGTGCATCTCTTTTTAAAGATATACCTCAATTTTCTAATATTGGTTTTCAGTCATTAATCCTAGCGTGAAGATGCGATGGATTGAAAAGAATCTGTCTGAACATCAAGTGGAAGTGCTGGAGATGCTATACAATAAGGTATATATCTACTCATTATAATCATACTTAAGCTTACTTGCCTTTTTCAGCTGGAAAAATATCATCCTTCAATCTCTTCAACATCTTTAGCAACGTCTGCTCATCCTTCAAGCTCATCAACGCAATCCTTATCTTCATCATCTTCATCATCATCAGCTGCTGAGCATAGCGATAACTGGGCACTGGATGCTCTTGGTCTTGATCTTGACGGACCATCCTTAGAGTCATATGGTGAAGGAAGCATCGAGAATGAGGTTTCTGCATATCTAAGAGACAGCAGCCGCCCTCCTGAGGGTAAGGATAGCTTACTGAAGTATTGGGAGGTACGCATGTAGTATCTTGACCTCTACTTTATCTTACGTATTCTTTCAGAGCAATCGTGAAAAGTACCCAACAATCTTTGCTCTTGCCATGGACCTCCTGCCCATACAGGCCACATCTGTGCCTTGCGAGCGTGTTTTCTCAGGTTCAAGGAGGACTAAGACTGATCTACATTCACGCTTGAGTAGTGAGCTTATGGAGGCTACCCAGATTCTCAAAAACTCTATCAAGAAGAATGGGCCACTAAGCTTCACCAAGCATCTCAACCGCTCCACTGAGTTTGAGGAACAGGTAGAGTTTACACAGCAGAGTGACAAACACTTGGATGATGCAGATCCCCTTACTTTTGCAGCCAATCTACCTCATATTTCATTTGTGATTTGAATTCTACACTACTACCATTCATGTCTTGAGATCTTCTATACTGTCTACTACTTGTATTATTACATGGTTCCTCTGTATATCTACTCGATATACGACATTAGATACTATTTATCTGGCATTTCTTGAGAGAAAAGGCTCACGTGGTAGAAGAAAAAGTAGCGGCTCAGCCACCGGCTTAGCCATTCTGGAGCAGCTCAGAGAGCCGAGCCGATACCATAAACGGCTCCAGAGCCGTGAGCCGAGCCATTATGAGTCAGCGAGCCGGGAGCCAGCGAAGCTGAGCTGTTGGCACCCCTAGTACAGATGACTAGGAATGCTTGGTTTGGAGGTCACCAACTTGCTTGGTTCATTACTCCACATACACATACCTTATACACTAGTACTTTGGCACACAAGTAGTTTAGATGCTAATAATGTATTGTAGATAGTCAGCCCTTGGGTACATGCATCCTACACTACTTGGGGAATTGATTTTTGTTTTGGTGTCCAGATCAACGGTTTAATACTGTAAGTATCTGAGTTACAGCCGTTCCTCAGTGGGACCTCGTGCCGGTTCTCCTCCTCCTCCTCCTTCACCATTTCGATTCTTCTGGTACAGAGTTGGGAGGGCAGAGACCAAGTTCTGCAATCTTGTGCACTTTATAGGCGGCAATCTGTAGCCATGCCGGGCTCATATACTGATCCGACATTCGGTCCGGAGACACAAGCGCGAAATTTATTCTCATGGTAGATGCCTCATGCACTCATGTAATTTTGAATGTCCATTGCCCTTTGAAGCTGTTTTCTCTCTGGTTAACATTCAAACAAACACCCTTTGTCCACCCGACTAATCCCTATATATTTATCTGCACCAGCCACCTACTTGTGTATGCTCTGTGCTGGGATTTCTGCTGCTATCGATAACGACTTCCACGACGACTTTTTTACGGGCAGTTCTGTTTCTTTGACGGTCATCTATTTTTTTTCCCTTTTTTTAATTTTTTCTTGAGGCTCGAATGCCAGGATTAGTCTGTGCTGTGGGAAGGGTACTTCGTTGATTGATATTTGCTATGTTCTATTCTAGTAGCTGATTGAGTTTGCGTTTTAAAGATCATCAGACATGGACAACTTCTTTGTATCTACCCCTCGGCCTTCGAATCTCAGGACGATTGAGGTGAGTGCTTGGTTGATTTTTCAAGAGATTTATCACTCAATTTCATGTAGTTTCTAATTACTCCTTCCCTTCGAATCTCTCTCGCGAAGACGTAACACTCACCACTTCCGATAAAGTCACTCTCAGCTGCTACATCCTTCGCGCTGCGGCTCGGCGTAAACATCGAAGTTCGAAGAGGGACTCTACGCAGGTACGTTGAAATTCCCTTCACATAAACTCTCCTACGTATTGAACGTTGATTTCTTTCAAACAAGTCGTCCTCCCGCTCGCCGTCTCCCTCCGTTGTGTCTCGTGCCACTGTAATCATGTTTCACGGAAACGGATACCATGTATGGCATCACAGATATTCTGCACAACAATTCCTTCGTCTTGGGTGTGACGTTCTGCTTGTTTCATATCGAGGGTGAGGGTTCCCTTTTTTCTCATCGTGTCGTGGCTCATTCTTCCTTCGGTGTTACGTTTAGATATGGCAATTCAACTGGGAAGCCTTCCGAGAAGGGTAAGCGCTGCCATGATATTACATGTTTCATCCTTGTCTTCACGTTCTGTTTCCATCCACACGTGTATTATAAGGCCTCCGGAGAGACGCACAAGCAGCCCTAGATTTTGTCTTGGCGCATCCTGAACTGTCCAAGTCACGTATCGTAAGTTGAAACAAGTTGTTTAGACGAATTGGCGTTAGCTAATTATGACTCGGGTACACGTCATGATACGCGTTATGCGGTACCTATAGGTTCTTCACAGTCATTCACTCAGAGGTGCAGTGGCTATCGACCTTGCTAGTAGGAATGCGTCAAAGGTACCTCCCTACCCCTTCTACCTCTACCCCTCCCTCACCAACCACACCACTTACCCCCTAGCTCCACCCACAGTTCTCCGCCCTAATCCTCGAAAACACCTTTCTCTCCATCCCCCTTGTTGTCCGTGACATCCCCGGTCCCATCCTACACCACCTCACACCCTTCGTACATCAAAAATGGAATTCGGAATGGAGGGTAAGGAGGATACTGAGTACTGTACCAATTTTGATGATACAGGGTGGGAAGGATGAGGTTGTGGGGGAGGGACATATGAGGAGGCTTTGGGAGGTTGCGCAGAGTAGGGGGCGGGTGGGTAGTGTGGATGGTGGTAGAAGAGTGAGGGAAAAGATGGGTTGGAAGGGGAAGGTGGTTGGTGTGAGTCTGAGTGGGAGGAGTAGGGGTAGGGGTAGAAGCAGGAGTAAGAGTCGGAGCCGGAAGGTAGACTCGAGTTCGAAGGAAGAGTCAACGAATGAGAATGAGAATTGGAATCGCAGTAAGGATATGTTCAAGAGTATACCAGAAGGATCTCATTGTGAGTGTAGATTATCTGATCCTGCGATTCTTTGCTTATACTTTACATGTTCACTTATAGCGGATACTTGGACAAAATCGGGGTACTGGTCGACGGTTAATACGTTTCTTCAGAGTCTTGATGCTGTATCGGATTTACGAGAACAAGGGGAGGTGGTACCATCGTCATCGGTATGAGTTTTTGGCACTTGTACTTGTCGAACATACACACGAGATTATGACTTATGGTCGGACGTGTAAGAGCTACAGCTGCAGCTGCCTTCCAAGTGCCCAGTACTAGTTTCGACTCGTCAGACGGTCATTGCATTGTATTATATCCAATCAACTCCGAGTCGATGGGCTGCTTAGTCTTCCGCCTCCACTATCCACACAACATACAAATTTTCACGATACTATGGTACTACGATACTACTTACAGTAATCAATGTTAATGCTATGCACTGCCACTAGGTTGCAAATAGTGCCCTTTGACATTGACAATGAGCGTGCTGTCGCCGTAACCATGCGGCACGGCGTACCTCGGTCTGCTGGTCCCTAGAGGATCCATGCTTCCTGCTAGTCTTGGTGCTGCATGTCAAGCAAATGTCAGGTACAGGTACCAGTTACACGCTACGCGCCCTGAGAAAATCCATCGATAATCGTATTCAAAAGTCGAGGGACATCCTTCAACTCGGACACCATCCATCTTCCACCGTTCATGACTCCTTCCCTTTCCCAATTATCGTTAATCACGTTCGACAATGGACCCACTATCCATAATCTCCTTCACAGCCTCCACTTTCTCCCTAACCCTAAAACTCTACGCCCTCTTCCAAAAAACTCTAGAATTCACCTCTACCTCCGAAAAACTCCTCCTGCAACTCGAAGTGGAACACACGAGACTTGTTTTGTGGGGACAGAATTCTGGGCTGGCATATGGTGAACTCCGGAGGGAACTCGTACCGTTTTAGGGACTTATTACGGGGTTGTTGGGTAAGTTGACGGGGTTGGTGGAGGATACGAGGTTAAGGGAGGTTTATGGGTTGGTTGAGGTCACAGTAGGGGTGAAGGGTACCAGCGTGGGTGGAGGAGAGGGTGGGGTTGAAAAGGAGAAGGAAAAGGAAAAGAGGTCTCAGTCGTTTTTGAGAATTAGAGATGCGTTTCAAAATGCATTGAAACAGAGACACAAGTCTGATAAACCTGGAGAGGTCGATATCGATTTGACCTTCGATTCTACCACCCCGACGATTCAAACGACACCACTACCACCACCACCACCACCACCACTACCTTCCCATCCCACTCCATCTCCATAGCCTCCCGTCTCCACTGGGCAATTTCCTCCCAGTCCCGCTTCGAATTGCTCATCAAAGACATCCGAGAGTACATCAACAACCTCAATGAACTCCTCCGCGAATCCCAACAGGTTCATTTCGCGCAGGATTGGAATGCAGTGCAGTTTCATGTTATGGGAGGGATCAATGACACGAGGAGTTTGAGACTTATGCAAGAGGTTTCCGAGTCTGGTGGAGTGTGTAGGAATTTGTTTGATATGGCCGTTAGGAAGTCGATTGTTGTTGCGGAAGATGGTCTGGGAGATGGTGATGATCCGTGGGAGATGAGAGCTAGGACGAATGTCGGAATGGTGACTCGGATGCTGCGCAAGGAAGATTTTGAGATTCCAGGGAATTTCACGGAGTTGACGAGGTTCATTGCTCTCTCTAAACATGAGCTTCGCCTTTCCAGTATAGACTCAAACTCGGGGGACAGTCGAGCATCCTCATCGTCACCGTTACCATATGTACTTGTGGAGAAAAAACGCTACCAACCAAACATCTCAACTGCAGAAAAAGAAATCCTACGAAATCGTCTCCTGGCTCTCATCCAACTATTAAACTCTTCCTCTCGAGATCGTGATAACCTTCCATTATGTACCGGCTACTGGAGTGAACCGGAGAATAATTGCTGGTGCCTTGTTTATCAGGTCACGTTCAAGGCAGTGGTAAATTGTCCAGTCCCAGTTGACGAGACCGAGACCAAACGCCCACCGGAAATTCACTCATTACTATCTCTCATACGAAATACATCGTTCAGACCACCCCTCAAATTGCGTATCAAGCTAGCCCGTACACTCTCTTCCGTCTTCTCACGTCTCTTCGGCGCACAGTGGTTCCATAAGGGTATAAGATGCGAAAATATCTTATTCCCTTCCTCCTCCTCCTCTTCCTCTTCTTCCTCCTCCGGATCTGGATCTCTGGGGAATATAGATCTCCTCACACCTTTAATCACGGGATTCGAGTATTCAAGGCGATACACGGAGCAATTAAGTGTTGATTATGTTTCAATGAGGCTCGAGGAGGCTTTGTATCGACATCCAGATTATCAAGATAACACTGGTACCATTGACGGCCATGGCCACAACTCAGGGGATTTGTCTAGTGCGGGAGGTGGTGGTGGACAACGTCACGGTCCCGGGGGGTACCGTATGGCATACGATATATATTCCTTTGGCCTTTTACTCACCGAAATCACTTGGTGGGTCCCGTTAGACGTGATTTACAAGGAGATGATCAGGAAGCAGAATCAACGAGTGGGTCCGAGTCATAGCTCGGTCGAGGTCTTTCACATGCAACAGGCGATCAATTTGAATAATGAGGTTGTTAAGAGGGCGAATAAGGAGTTGGCGTTTAGAGTTGGGACGACTTATAGGGATGTTGTACTTTGGTGTTTGGACAAGGGAAGGACTGGGCATGTGCATGACAGGACTGGGACTGGGAGCGATATTAATGAGGAGTTGGCAGTGGAGTTTTATGAGAATGTTGTTGTGCCAATGGAGAATATGGATATGGGAAGGAGATTATGAAAGGAGAGGATAGGGTGGTTGGAATCTCTTTGTGATGAGCATGTATTACTTACTATCTGTCCATTACTAGCTTCGCAGTTATTATATGTCTCTCAGTTCTCCTCATAACGCATACCTACTCATGTCCTCGTCGGCGCAAAAGGTCAAAACGGTCAAGGTTCGAGCTACAGCCGCCTGGGGTGGCACTCTGAAAGGTAGAGCAACACATCCTCTAGGCCGTAGACTTCACATTACTTTAAATAGAAATAAAACTTCCATAACGAGCAACCTACATAGATGTTTATCTCCTCCTTCCGCTTGCCCTCCGCGCACCTCAACTATCGTCTAAAACATCGTCTACATGTACAGCAGCAACCAAAAGAGAAAATAATAGTAAGTATAGCAATGATGAATCGGCCAAACAATGAGTGGACATACAATGGCTGCGCTGCCAGAAGTAAAGTAACTTTGACCCTCGAGCCAAACACTCGCGGGCCGGTGGGAGCTGACCTAAATTGGTTGATTTATCCTCCTCTCTCTCTCTCTCTTTTTCCTCTCATACGTTTGCATTTATTCCCCTCTTTGGAAAATTTGCATTCACCGCTGACTTGACTGACATGCCCAAAGTTAAACATACCAAGCAGCTGGTTTCGACCACAACAAACACCAAAGGATCGTCTGATAATTGGTACTAGTTTTAGTACCCGTGCCTTCGGCACTGTAGATGATTTTGTTTGAAAAAAAGTATTACTGTACTTTGGCTCACAGTGCTCGCTGTGCTCGCCCTGTTCGCCCCGTTGATCTATGGATGAATTGCCACTAAGTTTCCAGTACTTGAGTGCTTGCTGCGCTCGCCTCGTCCACTGATTCACTCACAGCTTAGTCGGTGGTTTGCACCTCCCCCGTTCAATGCTCTCAGTGCTCGCTGCGCTCGCCCTGTTCACAAAATTCACCCCCTGCACTGTGCTCGTCCTCATCACTCCGTGTCTGATCCGTATTGCCGTGCGTTCAGCCGTTCTATGCAACTTCAAGCGGAGTTTGAATACCGCTCGCTTCGCTCGCTTAGGTTTTTTCTCACTGTTCCCAGGCGTCGTCCAATTATGTATAGGATAGGATGGTGTTCTAAGTGGAACTTCATTGTGAGTGGCGAAACCCACTCATGAGGTTCTGAGACACTTACTGTACGATTTACTCCTTTTTTTTCTTTTTCTTTCTTGTTTCCCCCACAATCGACAGTGAACATGGATCGAATCAACCATCGATGTTCGGGTTGGCCACTACTACCCCCGTGACCGCGCCAGCTCAGCCTCAGAGTCATTACCAGAGCAATAATGTCCAACCCAGCGGAGTTCATTGGCCTTCTACGCCCAATTATCCTCCGAATTCGTCGACATATTCTGCCGCTGCATTAGCACATCCCCAGGGCTATGTAGATGCATCAGGCCCAGGCGCACTAAACCCCTGCACGAATGATCCGACTCTCTACGCGCCAACGAACGAGCAAATCTTACTTGGACAGACGATGGGGTACACCGGATGGGCCGTGCCTCCCATTTACCCTCCATACTTGTACCCTCTCCCGCAGAATGTTCAGGGGTATACACCCGCATTTGGAAATGCTAATGGACTTGATGGCATGACCACGGAGGCGTATGAGCAACCTCCAGTCTATACCACCAATGCCACTTCCAATACTCTGTTTCACAATCTGTCTTCCTCCCGAGTCGGACGCTCAACTCGAATCGCGTCGCATCCATATGCCAAAGTCACAGCGAGGAGAAAGGATAAGCTTCAAACTCGTCAATCCAGGACTTCCACTACTCCGTCGCAATTATCCCCCGGGCCAGTGGCAGGAACAGGAACAGGTATCGAGTCTCCGAGTGAGCTCACGTTGGGCCAGGGGTACCCGTGTAAACTTCCGAATCCGTACGATTCTACAAGACCTTGTGAAGAGCTCATTTTTTCGACTCAACAAGCTAGAGACCATGTCAGGGATCATCACCTTGACATAGGTTTGTCGAATGGGTCTATATCATTCCCGCATCTATGTGAATGGAATAATGATTGGGGGATGCCTACTCCGAGCTGTTCACCTGATTCAACCTCTTCCGACTCGCAATTCGACCCCGCTCAACACCAAGGCCAACACCTACCCCATGGCCAACACCTTGATGCTGCGACTGCGACTGTTACTCAGCCCAAGGACAACACCCTGACATTGACAGTCGAGATCACCACTGGCATTAGCATCGGTGACCACTGTGCCGCTAGCACCTCGTCGAAAAGAAACCTCAAACAAACGGGTCGATGTCCGAAATCCGGGAAGGAAAAGGGAAACTTCGTGAAACACTACCTCACACATTTCCCCTTTACCACTGCGTGTCCAAGTTGCGGGGACTTGCTTGTGAGGGGAGATTCGCTCAAGAGGCATATGAAGTCCAGACATCCGGGGGAAGGTGAGGTAGGTGTAGGTGAGGGGACGGAGACAGGGAAGGAAAAGAAGAAGATAGATGGGAAAGGGAAGGGGAAGGGGAAAGGGAAAGGGAAGGATAAGGCGGAGGAGGAAGGGGAAGGGGAAGAAATGACTCGGGATGAAGGAAACGATATGATAGTACCGGGAAGTGGTACTGATAACGCGGACTGTATCGTTACCCACCCCTACCCGTTGAAAGAGATGGGTGATCTCTTCAACTTCATCCCGATGGTCGACGCTGGGTTCAAACCCATCTACCCTACTCCTAATCCAACACCAACGCCTGAGGAAGCCAAATTACCAGACGTTATATCCCAAGCTCTCATTCATATGCATGAAGGCTCCGAGCCGGAGGAATGGAAAGCGATTACATGGGATCTGTGTCATCCAGATATTTTGTACTACCTCTAAGGCTGAAGTCGGGCTGTTAGGAAGGATATGCCAGTGTAAAAATAGTACGCTCGATATGTATCGCTAGTTAATTTCATGATCTGTAGATTTAGGTATAGGTAAGTATAGTGCCGTGTATTATTGTATTTGTTTATGGCTTTATGAACGTACTGTTGCGCAAGAACTTGCGAGAGAGTCACGGACTTGGCGTATGTATTTGGTTCTGTGAATGACGAGGTGAGAAGTAATTCAAAGCAAAGTTATTGAGATGTTATTGAAAGAACTTACGTTGTGATACTTATTAACGCGATGTTTCAACGAGTGTGCCTCCTCAGGTGGTAAGTATTTCACTAAACCGTGCCGTGGTGTAGAGATAGGCTATATCTCCTTTGACGAAGCAGTCCAAGATCCAGAGATTCATTTCCCTATCTTGGCATCCTACTGCCTAGACTTTGCTTAGACCCTCATGGTTTCAGTGTCAAAACACATAAGATAGACTATCTCGTCACAGAAGGACAAAGCGGGACAAAGCACTGGTATTCTGAATGGATGGAAAGGCTCAAGCGCTCAGCGCTCTGGGTTTGACCTAGAATGGTTCCGTATACACATACATACCTTACGCGGATGGTCGGCACACGTATGTAGCTTTGACCTCCTCGACTCGGAGGGACTGCCGGTGACATGTGTAAGTGGTAAAAAATAAAGAAACCGAGTCAAATTGGAATTGAAATCAGCTGGACTTTTTTGGATCTGAAACGGAGAACGTTGGGAGGTAAGTATACCCCCGGTGAATTACGGTGAATTACTCAGAACTCTTACCCGATTTAGAAGTAAATTTACTATAAGAAGCTACCGCGACCGTACTGTATACCTTCCTCCAAGCCAACACAAGAAATGATTTCCCGTTCCGAGTCATTTCATTTCTTCCAAAGTAAGTTCACACACCTAATCAGTCAAAATAATCATCCAAGTCCAGAGTCCAAAAATTAAAATAAATTTGACCAAACAAAGGAGAGGGTAACATACAAAATCCAACATACAACGTACACCATACCACATACAACGTACACCATACCACATACAACGTACACCATACCACATACAACATACACCATACCACATACAACATACACCATACCACATACAACGTACACCATACCACATACAACATACACCATACCACATACAACGTACACCATACCACATACAATGAAGGACAATTGACCGCCATGGTAACCCGGTAACCCAGTAACCTATTGTGGATTTGGGTTTGGGTTTGGAGTAGTGGATGGCGGTGGGTGGGTGGATGGCGGTGGGTGGGTGGGTATCGCCATTGGTACCGGTGTGGCCTATGGATCTAGATTTACCCCTTGTACACTTTGACCTGGCAAGATGAGGCAAATACATTGGGATCAACAAACATAACGCGATTTTAGGTGTTCAATTACCGTCACGACTTCAAGTTGATTTCTTCCTCTTCATCGGTACCACCCCACGTCCCAACGAGATGTCGATGTCGATGGCGACCACAACCACAACCACGGGCCCGAACGCGAACGCGAATGCAAATGCGAATGATCAGTTCGTGGATCCTTCAAGGTCTTATACTACGAATTATGTGGACGATCATAGCCAGGGCTTTGGTGTACTGTAAGTTCCCTTCATTATCCACTCCCACTCGTTAGATGAGACACTCACTCACTTTCTTTACTTTCTTTTTCGAATTCTCCTAGACATGTACACGGACATGATCGTGAGCATCAACAACAAATGTTTCACCCCTCGATCGAGGAATTGAAGACTAGCTCGGCGATCGTGGGGTCGGTCCTTGGGGCTCCTGGCCAGCGCCGTGGTCATGGGGGAATGATGCTAATGGGGTAGGATTTGAATCGCCCCCGATACCAACACTGCCCCCGCCCCCGCCCTCGACCCCGACGCTGGCTTTAGGTCAGAGTCAAGGTTTCGCTACCCAGACTCAATGCCACCCTCAGGGACTCGGACTCGGACCTCAGGCCCAGTCGACATTCCCGTCTGCTATTGTTTCTCCGTTGGTGTACCCGTACCCGTTCCCCCAACCTCCGAGTTTGAGTTTTGGACCCAAGGACCAGGTCCACGGTGGTAGTGGTGGTGTACCCGCCGGCTCAGGTGTGTACCAACGATACCAGTACCCGTACCAATACCCGCACCAACATCCGAACTTCTTTGCCAGTGGCAATGCCACCGGGTCTCTGAGCCACGCGCATGCGCATGTCGAGGTCAAAGCAGGTGCAGGTGTAACATCAATATCCCCACCACCTTTTTCTTCCCGAGTCCACCCAAACGCATATTCTCCCTACATGAAAGCTTTATCAGCTCACAAAAACAAAAAGGAAAACAAAAACAGAGACACCAACACCATTACATGCGCTACCGCCTCCAAGCCTCAGCCTGAGCCTCAACGATCTCCCCAAACCGGCGCTAGCGGACCAACTCCAAGTCCAACTCCCGAAACGAACCTTGGAGGCTTATACATCTGTAAACTCCCTCATCCTGCTTCGGGATTAGGATCGGGACCGGGATTGGGGTACAATCCATCGAAGGTGAATGAGGAAGAGAAGTTGTTTTGTGGGGAGGTTATAGGTTCGAATGCGGAGGCTAGGACGCATCTTGAGGAGGTGCATCTTATTGGAGGAGTTCGGTATCCGGTTGAGTGTCCTTGGGAGAATGAGGAGGGTGAGGAGGAAGACGAGGAGGGTGTTGAGGGGGGTGGATATGGAGAGAAGGGTTGGGTTTCGAGTTCGCAGGAGAATCACGGTTCCTTATCAGCACCAACTACAGCACGAGCATCAGCTTCTACAGCCCCAAACCCAGCACCAGCACCAGCACCAAAGCCCGAATCCGCCCACGGCCCTCATCCCGGATCATCCAAGAGAAACATCCTCAAAAAAGGTGTTTGCAAGACGAGTTGCAGCGACAAGAGTTCCCTCGTTAAGCATTTCTTGACGCATTTTCCTTTTAACGACGAGTTCGAGTGCGTTCACTGTGGGTTGAAACTTGCGAGGGGGGATTCGTTGAAGAGACACATAGGGAATAAGCATTCTGAGGTGCCCGAGGAGGAAGGGGCTGGGAATGTGAAGGCGAAGATGGAGGCGAAGGGAAAGGGAAGGGCGAATAGAAAAGCGAAGGCGAAGGAGGATACGATAGAAGAGGAGGATGATGCGAGACCTGGAGTCGTTTCCAGTCCAACAATTCTCGAAAGGAATTTAGATGCGATTTATCGTGAGAGCATTGAACAGCACAGTGAGCCGCAGGAATGGGCTATTGAATGGGATGCTAATCATCCAGATATAATGTATTACACTTGAATCGTACATCCATGTGAGGTGGGCGAGAAGGAGGAAGGTGTTGAGAAGGTTTGTTTGTTGAATGGTAACCAGAAGAGCGTGGAGGAAAACACTATCGTGGGAATAAATTTCACCGGATGCTTCGCTCTCTTTTCTTTACCTCCCGCTTTATCGAGTTTTTCCCAGCTCGCACACTTTATAGACAATTCTTCTAATTGTGCTCTGAGTATACGTCTGAGGGTTCTACCACTCCCATCCATGTTAACAGTCACTCGAGCACACCTATTTCAAAGCCCTCTTCAGTGCCGGTTTCACACACCTCGAGAACTTTCGTGCGCATGAGTTGAATCGTAGAAAGCGGGCTGTCGCATAGGGATAAGAACGAGGAGGTAGATTTGCGAGAAGATGGCTAGACGAGAGATGATCGATGAAGAGAAAAGAGTGTAAGACGATTGTGAGTCTCATCCATCCACCCATCTGTTCACTCTGTAAATGATTCATAACTCATCCTTCCTACGCCCATCCTACATAGACACGCACCATCGAAATCCATCTACGTCCACCCCCTTCACCTGATACCCTCGCTTCTGTCGTCTTCCAGCTACATCAACTCTCTGTCGACGCAACCTTGCGGTTTTCCCGTCTTTCATTTCCTCTCTAAATCCCCCAGACGAAGAATGTAGATCAACAAAAAGCACCGGAAGATATCAGGTCTTAGCATCCTCGACGTTTGCAATGACACTTCGAGTTCTTCTATAAGCCCAGACTGGACGGTAGGCTCGGCTTTTGCTGCCTCTTGCACCGCAGCTTGGATTCCTACTATTCTGCTCGTGATCAAACTATCTCTGTACCCCACGCCTCTTTGTCTATCTTGCAAGGGAACATCAAGAACTCTTAACTCAACTCTGTAGGACGGCCTATGTCCTCGAAACTCGATGTGTTCTCATGGTCATGATATCTCCTCGTATCTTACTCCTAAGTTTCGCCACCATCGTCAGGTTAGCCGCCACAAGCTGATACCTTAATTATAAAACATGCAACACACATACAACATACTGGAGTGCGTCGACTTCACTGACGCCCAACATGGGATTCCTGTTCAATATCTTCATAGCATCTTTTTTCATCTACCGGTGAGATTCAACGCGTCTGTTTTCTTATACTTTACTGATGCCAGTTCTAAGCATGTTCCGTTTGGGTTTGCACCAGGTCTCTAATCTTCAAGTTGACCAACGACTGACATCTGTCCTCGTGTAGTTATGATAGTTATTAAGTCTTTGGTATTCAAAGCTCATTGCTGTTATTTTACGCTCGGGAATACGCTACTAGTGCTCACAATAAAATAAGATTGTCACTAAAAAGAGAAAGGGTTCGGTGAAAGGTTCAAAACAGGCTAGTCGTTGAAAGAAATCACTCACGTCTCACGTCTTCGGCTGTCGTAAAATTAGGATCAAGTGTCGCAAAGTGGTGGTTTCTGTCAATCTTCGTGTTGTATGATCAAGGTCAACGTTGGCTTCCTCGTGGCCTTTGCCTCCACTACAAAGAACCATCAATACGGGACAAAGGTACTGCGCGCACCCTAAAAAAGTGAATCGTGATTCGCGGGGTAAAAGGTTCATCATGAAAAGATGTGGACGAGATACAAGATGGATGAGCTTTGAGAAATTTTCTTGTTGAGAGACACACTCACTGTACAAAGGTGAGTGTAAAGTTCCTGGGCAGTTGACACACCGTCGCCGATTCGCATCAAGTTTCTGTGCATACAACCTGGGATCAAATGGCATAAAAGGTAAGTAATTATCGGATATTCACACTGTAAGTAGATTTCATCACGGAAGGGATAGAAAGAGATAGGACGAGCCTTTGCGTGCATGCAGCTTGCACGTTGCGAAGAAGCAGGAAATAGGATAGCTATTGTTTCAATGAACACTCTCGTCAGATTCCTTTGAAAATGCATGCGTGCACTGCACGGCGAAATACACAAGAAATGCATGCAAGTTCATCTCCACGCTTTCGTATAGGATACCCTCGTAACGCTTTGCATCCTCCATAGTCGATACCCCAAGTGACGAATATCTCATTTGACACCATGATGACGTTCAAACGTTCAGGCTCGAATGCATCTAGGATAGACTCTTGCCAGATTTCATCAGCACCGTGAAAACGAGCAGTCTTTCACAGTCAATCACGGCTGAAGTAAACCTGATAGTCAGGACTAGCAAGCCTGAGGTTGGCAGAATATCAGGACGTACGTCAGAGGTATCCCGAGTGAGCTTTTTCATTACGATAAGACACTAGCACGCCATGTCCCCCAAACCACAACACACGATGAAAGTTCTCTGAATACCGGAATGGATACCTTCCAAGAGCCTTAAAGACGAGTTTTTTTAGAGAAAGGAAACAGGAAAATGATACAATGCTGGTGGAAGTCATGGAACGGGAAGGTTAGTAAGAAGGAGAGGGTTGAAAGGGTAAGAACGACGACGTACTCGATGCACAACGGATATATGTTCCCTACTTGCAACGGGTCAAACGCCCATAAGCTGTTCAAAAGGTCTAAAAGGCTTTTCGAGGTCAAAGTTGAACATGAAGTGCTTGGTACCCCTTCTTCACTTCCTTCCCTTCCCCTTCACCTCCATGCCCTCGTCCCTCCCTTTCCTCCACGCATCCTCCTCCCCCAAATACGAAATCCTAGGCGCATAGTGACATTCATAAAATCACCTCGGAGAGTCGTAGGATTGGATTTACAGTACATGAGTTTAGTTTGGCTTCGAGGGAAGCTTGGGAGTGGTCGTCAAAGGAGGTGGATGGAGGGGTGGGGATGGTGGCTAGGGAGGAATATTTCTATAAAATGTGGGAGATGGCAGCTAGGGTTTCTTCATCTTCTGACTCGGACTCGGAATCCGGTAGTGGTGATGATGGAGAGGAATCGACTGTGGATGCAGATGGGGAAGTCGAGGAAGATTTGAGGTGTATGGGCGCAGGAACAAATGGTGTAAACGAAACTAGATTATTCCCATCCTCATCGTACTCATCCCATGCAAGTGACAAATGAAGATCCCCAGCAAGGATGAAGTCGTCTATGACGCGCTCGAGGGAGTAGGGGAATGGTAGACTCTGCGATAGAGTGGAATTCGATGTTGAGGTATTCACGAAGGAGGGAAATATGAAGGAGGCGAAAGTTACGTTGATTGATTCAAGTAAATTGTATCGGCTTTTTCGAGCTGGTCCAAAGTTCTCGGACTTCTCTCGCCTCCTTCGCTGTACGAAAGCGACTACGTTGCTGGTCCATCTTTGCCCGAGGAGCTACACTGTCAACGGCGGTGATGAAAGAGTTTCTTGAGCTTGGTTTTACTGATAGGATACCTGATAGATAAGTTAGCTATATTCTGAGAGAGAAGTTAGGACTCACCCATGGTTGGTCGTTGTCGTTCGTGTCAGCTAGACCTGAAGCACCTATCAAGGTCCTCATCTTATCCGCCTCATAGAGGGCTTGGTCACCAGGCTACGTGTCAGCGAAAGCGTCGTCATTGTCGTCTGAGACGTTGGGGAGATGAAAACACGTGATGTAATACCGGACCGAGTGCCGGATGAGGCTGTGTTCGTTCTCGTCTCTCTCTTCCTTTTCCTTTCCGTGAACGATTTTGCCTCTCCTTATGAGGAACTGCACTCACCGAGCATTCCAGCGACGTTGACCACAACGGACCTTGCAGCTTCTCGTGTTTGTCTCTTCGGTGTCGACTACTGACAGCCATATGTTTGTTCTACGACCCAGATAGAAGATATGTCGTCAGTGATTTGAAGGGTAGCGTTTCGTGGTAGCCTGGTCAGCTCATATTCAGTCTTCTTCGACGCTGTGTAATCTCACGTATCTTCAATTCATCTAGATCCCAACACCATATTTCGGCTTTTCTGAGTCTTCGGAGTGATGGTTATGTTGTATTCACCGGACCTGGTGCTGAAGCGCTGAAGCTTCAAAAAACTCGACGATACATTGCCGAGGTTCTATGAATACAGAAGATATCAAACCAATTCATTGGGCTATGGGGTAGCTGCATATCCGGTAAGTCTTTTTATATCTCGGAACTTTGCATGACCTAATTTATCTTTGTTCTTCCACCTCCCTTGCTTGAGGCAGTCATGACCCAACATCATCTCAAACTACCTATTCCCACATTTTCCACCGCGGCGGAGCTTTCGTTGAAAACCTGCAAGCTCGTCATCCCTATAACAATATCAGAAATCGCATGGGTTACAGTTTCGAGTGCTATCATAAGACCTACTCGATGAACCCTGCTCGCCGCTTGCCCGTACTCCCCTTTGACATGTGCAAATACTCACGAAATGGCCCTCGCGGCTTTCCCGTCCTTTGCTTTCTCTCCTTTCTCTCTACATCTCCTCCGTCCTCCGTCACCTTCGTTATCAAAATCTCCAGCTACCAGTCGCGTCTATATATCAGTCGCATCCATCTATGTTACATGCACGTTGTTGCATCTTTGGACTAAGTCAATGACTATGGTTCCGCTGCCGTTAGATTTTGATCCACAACGGCATCGTTGGACATGTACCTGCCTGTATAGCTTGATGAAGCTCGTGCTCAGGCTCGTCTTCTCTGAGGTGGTCGGGCTGTGGGGTACACGAAGGAGGGAGAAGGCGAGAATTTGGTGAATAGATTGGATTTACTGTGGTGAAGGCAAGGAGGACGGGGAAGACAACGATGATAAAACCGAATATCCAACGACCTCGTTGGTGACGGTTGACGCTGGTTTAAGCACTCAGGCCTCGAAGTTGAAGGTGTTCATAACCTCATCGAATTTTAATAGCTTGGAGATGCCTCATCGACTTACACGATAGTACAAGGATAGCTCCCTGCGTGTATCTCTCCGAGTTGCTTCTCCACTTCTGCTTTCTTGACTTCCTCCTTCTCCATTTCCGTTCCCTCGACTCCCGTGCCCCTACCTCCTCCCTACCTCCATCCTCAACTTCTCAGCCATCCATGCACGTATACGGCTCATGCCCTGTCATTACACCCTTATGTTCCGATGACCTCAACCTCACTGAATTCGTGCCGATAACGGGATTTTTCAGCTTAAACTTTGACCTGCATGACCGACGCATCCTACATCTCAATCCTTGGCTTATCTTCGCTATGGAGATATGGGATATGGTGCTGTGGACGATGGCCTGCGGTACCCCCGCACGAGCTCAGAGTCTCCCAGACTTTCGATCGACCGCCCTCTCGTCATTGTTCCGTCAGCTTCTGTCAGCGTTCGGAATAGATTTGTGTCTGCGATCTCGGAGGAGGAGGGAGCACTGCTAGGGAGATAAAGTTTTCAACGACAGGACTCGGGAAGAAAAGAAGGGGGAAGCTTTTGGGCGGACGAGATGGAGTCGAAGGCTAGGTTAGGCCAGGAGAAGGAAACTCGAGCCCGCCCGTGTCTTGTAACATGCAAACTCAGGACCGAAAATGGTTTGGACGCCGTGGTATTCACTACCCTTCCATACCCTATAGCACCAATTCACGTTATATTCACCATGGTGCGCAGTTTTTTTCTCTTTTTCTGAACTTGGAATTAATCACTGACTTCGTGAATATCCACACTGTCTTAAGAGCGTTGCCTTTTGGTTCCGTTGAAGGCTCATACCATGGGTTACACAGCTCTTCACTCCATTCGTTCCAGGGGAATGAAGCCTGTTGACAGGTATTTTTGGCAGATGGGGTGGATTTGGGAGGATGAGGGTAGTTGGGGACGGGAATGTCGGGAGGGGTGGGAAGAGCCTCGAGAGGAGGGGGAGGGAGGAAGAGAGGAGAGGGAAAATGTGGTTGGGGCGGGGGGTCAACATAAAGAAAAACGTGGCTGGAGATCTCAACGACGCCTCCGCTTCTACAAACATGTCAACAACACAACTCCAGTTCCCGCCTGTCCTCACATACTCCGACGACGTCCAGCTCTCGAATCTTCTCGTCGCCCGTGAACTACCTCATCCATAGCTTTATCTATAGCACCTTCCCAGGCTCCAACGCTCGACAACCTACGTTTGCCCACCGTTTGCCTAATCCTTTCACTGGCACCCCTGACGAGCAAGAGTTTCCTTGCCTCACGTCTGCCTGATGAAGGTGCTATTCCGTGGCATCGAAGTGTTCAAGATAATGAGCGTAACGACGGACGAGGTGTGCGTGTAATGTGTATTGTATGATCGTGTACAATTCAAGGTCGTGGTCGTTCATTCTATATATAAATCTCAACGTAGTTGTGTATAATGGTATAGCTTATGTATGATAGATCTAGCTCAAAGATGCATCAGCTGGCGCCGACCTCCCTCACATCAACAACAGAAGTTTCTGTCTAACAGCATTGTACGAGAGGAGATACGTTTTGTTTATTCATTCATGGTAACTACACTCAAATTTAATCAAAGCAATGAGATAGCCGCATATTCATCAACGCCTCAACGTCCCAACTTCATACCAACACCACCCAAGCGCGTCGTCACATTTTCGATACAAGCTTCATGGCTAAATCAGCCAAACGGGCTGGGGGTTATACCCTAATACGACACCCGCCGTAGAACTATGAAGCCATATGGATGACTTCTTCTTTGCCGGCTAGGTAAATTGCACGTGAAAGGAGAATAGATGGAGGAGGCGGAGCAGAGGAAGGGAGGGCGAGGGCGAAGGGTGGTGGTGGAACTTCGATATCGGGAAAAAGGTAGGAAGGAAGGACGGGAGTGAATGAAAACGCAAATCAGTAAAGCAAGAAGAAAAAAACTCTCGAAGACGCCAACTCACATTTCTCAGACTTCAAAGGACGTATCTCCTCAATCTTCCACTCATCCCCAGGCAAATAACCATACAATCCATCATATGTCCTGCCGAAGTCTTACTAACAGGTTTATACCATGGTCTAGCTTGGAACGCGGAAGCTGGCCAGAACCAGCTGAAGATTTTGGTGGGACAGGGTCAACGGGGGACTCGGAAATCGTCAACCTACTCGTGGAATGTTTTATCCGCAGGAATTCGGGAACAGCGTGAAACAATTCTTCCGTAGTGTGGGATGCGACTTGACGATTCGTTTCTGTCGGTACCATTCGCTCTGCCTCATAGGACTGGAGGGGTAGTTTGAGGGAAAAGACGGTTCGGATCGACGAGAGGAGTGGGGGGTTGAACGTTGAACGTTGAGGATCGGTGCGTGATTGACGACAGGATAGGAAGGAGGGGTAGGAAAAGAGGAGCACGTTAAGTCAGCTTTCTTCTTCTTAATGGATAGAAGAAAACTCTAATGTACCTCAATCCATTCTTTGAACGCTTCCAGCGTCTCAGTTATATCCTTAATCCCATCCTTTGTCTAATCTGAAGCCAATAAACGAAGATGAAGATTGCCTGTTAAAAAGAGGAAGCCGCATAAGAGGAAGGATGATGCCTACCAATGAGGATTTCGGTCTAGATACGAGTGGACTTCTAGTTCAAGTGCACATATCGAGAGCAAGAATGGCACTGACATCAGCGTAACATTTCAAAACATTTGTCGAAGACCCAAGTCACTTCGTATCCACTATCAACTTTGAAATCGTTGGCTACCAATGAAAGGATTGTATCAAGAGCAAGAAAGTATGAAAAACTACATGAGTACTCACAATAGCATATGTTTTGAACAATGCAAACCCCAACGAATAATTCAACAACATACGAACATAACCCTAGTAACTTCCTGCGCATCCTCAATTGTGAGCTTCCCGGCTTCGTACTTGGCCTGATATTTCCAGTGAAGAGAACAAACGAGGAGGAGGTAAGGACAGGATGACTCGGAACACAGAGGTTACCGAAGCCTGCAACGAGGCTACAAAATAAATTTTGCGCTTGTGTCTCCGGACCGAATGCCGAGTGGCGGGAAGTGCCAAGGAAACCCCGAGTAGCATGTTGGTTTTGAATAAAACAAAACTAGACAGCCTATACTTAAACTTCGCTAGGTAGCTCAGAAAGCTTCTAAGTAGACTAGGCACTGACGTTCGTCGTTGACCCATATAACTTAGTGCTGTCTATATTCTATATTTAGTAACGAACTCTCATCTTCGGTGGCAATACGGTGCTGTATACCATATTACCATGGCAAGTGGACACCTGATCCTCTTGGTGCTAGTTCGCAGATTGCCGGGAATTGGGGGTCAACAGGTTCATTGATTGTACATATCGCCACTCCCTTTCTTACCTTCCACCACCATGGATGCACCAAATATCAATCCTCTTCTCAATCCTCTAGGACATGATGTAAGTACTAGTAGTATGAGCAGAGAACAGTAAGTAGCTCTTTGTCTAGAGCATTTTTCTATAATTAACAGCATATATTATGACAGAGCACAATTGAATGACGAGATACCTATGAGGCCAGCTCTGGGATCTGGTAATCAGAGTGAACCCAAGCAGTATGCTGATTATTCATGCTTGTTCAATATGGAGCCTGATGAGTATTACCTTTGATATATAGAGTGACAGTGGAAGTTGTCAAAGGCAATTCCAATGTCAATTTTAGTCAAAGTAATATCTATGCAGCTGGTGGTAACATGACAGTGAATAGTGAGGATCAAAGCTCTCTATATTATGGAATGATCTTAATTGCCTGCAAAATATGGGTAGTTTTAGCCAAGAATGATCTTGAGACAATCAGAAACTGGATTGGAGCTCCTGATCCATCAACAAACTTCAATGATGCCTATGACAACAGAGTGAAAGGGACAGGCCACTGGCTCCTTAAAGATAAGAGGTTCAAGAAATGGAAGCAAAGTGGTCAACTATTATGGCTACAAGGAAAAAGTCAGTTTTTCAGTATTATCTATGTCTCAAGGAGATTAGGCTAACTATGAATCAGGTGGTGCAGGCAAGACCTTCCTGTGGTATGTATTCTATTTCCTAATCTGAGAGAAATGTCCATGAGCTGAATATTTTCAGCACAACTATAATTGAGTCCTTAAAAAATACTAAGGGCCTGAAGGATGTGACCTTCTACTACTACTTTGATTCACGTCACCAAGCAAAGGGGACCTTTGAAGGGCTGGTTGCATCACTGCTCTCTCAGATAGGAGGTCATTATTCTCATGGCCATCCATATATGCAGCAGCTCTATAAGAAAAACAACAATGGTCACTATAGACCCTCTTCAAGTGATATGAAGGCTGCTCTTCTGGAGGTGCTCAAATCCAACTCATTAGTGACCTACATAGTCATAGATGCAATGGATGAATGCAACATCTCAGACAAAGATAAGGGCAAGGCATCTTTGTTTGTAGAAGAGCTACTTAGGCTGGAGAATGTCTTTATCTTTGTTACTAGCCGACATATGGCTGGATCTCTGCATGTCACTAATGGAGGGCAGATTTTTCACCTATCCATACCAGCAGAGGACATCAAGAAGGATCTATCAATGTATGTAAGCTCTCAGCTTGCAGAACATGGAAACCTTACATCCAACCTTAAACTTGAAGTGGAGGATGCATTGATAGCAGGAGCTGATGGCCAGTAAGTGCAGCTGAGCTTGCTAATATGCACATTGTAAATAGTCTAATATCATATAGGTTTCGATGGGTGGACTGCCAGCTAACAACTCTCAAGCTGCTGACTCAACCAAAAAAGATTCGAAATGCATTGAAACAACTTCCAAGGGACCTGGAAGAGACATATAGAAATGCATTGGAGAAAGTCAATGAGAATTACAAAGAGGAAGCACAACATCTTCTGCAATGGCTTGTGTTCTCATATAAGCCAGTGACCCTTCAATGGTTGCAAGAGTTGTTGGCAGTTGACTTGGAGGCAGAGCTATTCTCTGAAGAAGATAGATATAGAGGGCCTGTGCATGACATCATTGACACTACCTTGGTGACGGTCTCTGCAGGTCTGTGGGAAAATGTGGTTCAGTTGGCCCACTTGTCTGTCAAGGAATATCTCATCTCAGAGAACATCAAAGCCAGTTCAGCCAGAAGATTCTATGTGGATGCACATCTGGCTCATGACTTTATTGCTCAGACCTGCATTATCTACCTTCTGCATTGTGGTCATGGAGTTACAAGGTGTACATATAAATCCACAATGCCTTTAGCCATGTATGCAGCTGGATATTGGACTAGACATGTGCGATGCTTGGGAAACAAGGGCTCCAAAGCTCATGAGATGGCAATGAGGCTACTTGACAACAGAGTATATTCATATTCCAAATTGATAGAGCTTCATAACCCAGATTTTGGCTGGAGGAGAGGAGAATTGGCACAGCCTATATATTATGCAGCTAGGACAGGGATGCTCACCATAGTCAAAGATTTGGTGGAAAAGGGGGCAGATGTCAATGCTCAAGGAGGTCAATATGGAAATGCTCTCCAAGCAGCTGCTTATTTGAATAATATGGAGATAGTGCAGCTGCTGCTGGACAAGGGTGCAGATGTCAATGCTCAAGGAGGTSAATATGGACATGCTCTCCAAGCAGCTGCTTATAKGGAGAATGTGGRGATAGTGCAGCTGCTGCTGGACAAGGGTGCAGATGTCAATGCTCAAGGRGGCTTKTATGGRAATGCTCTCTCCATAGCTGTTGAGA
>RCHF01010434.1:0-13370 GCA_003987895.1 Neonothopanus nambi | reverse complement strand
GTTGGAAGCAAAGAGATATTTGCTTACGTAATATATTTATAGACAATTATTTGCCCTCTGGTCCTTATTACTCCTTTGCTCATTGATCCTTTTCTTTCCTTCCAACCACCATCTTCATTCGCAAGATGGCTGACCTTACTCTTCTTTCTTCGTTGCCTCCAGTTCCTCTATACCCTACTCTTACCGTAGCGACCCGCTCTTCTTCTTCCAGGCCAGATGCTGCAAGCGCTTGAGCGAGCAAGACAAGTCTTGTGTGGGAAGAGGCATCCACACCGACCAATGCAAATCTTGGTGCAGATGTAGTCACAACGTCTGCTTCGAATTGGTCGAAGCCATCTCGTTTACGAATTAAAGAAAGAGAGAGGGAAGGGTCGGATGGGAGCAGGGAAAGTGATGACGAAGAACAGGACAGCAGCACGACTCCGACTACTGACGAGGATGCACCACGTACCGACTCGCCTACCTCTTATGTCAGTGCTCAAAGCACAGGCTGGGCGAGGAATCCAGATGGGTTTAATTTGGACGCCTCGAATTCGGACTCACTGCATGCGACTCCTAGAGGGCGAACAGCAGGCCAACGTCATCGGCCCACGAGGTCTCGCAGCGCACCTCCCATGAAGACTTCGTTTTCTGATCCCGTTCCCAATGCTTCTTATACAGCTGGCCCTATTCGAAGCGAGTTTGACGTATTCACGCCTCGCCGGTCGTCGACGTACAACTCTGGCTCCTCATCTGGCTATTCATCACCATCAAGCTCGTTCTCAGCACCGGCCTACGGTAGTTTGACCTACGGCTATGGATATCCCAAGCCGAAAGGCAGTGAACTTCTGCGTCCGCCGCCTCCTTTGCGTGAGTATTTCGTCAGTGATCTATATTTTAATCCATCTCATTCTATTCCTTAATTAGACCGTCCGACAACATTCTGGCGTCATACACCTCGCTCGGGTGTGACCGCCTCTTCCTACTCCCCGGCCTCACATCTCATTCGCCGCTCCACATTTGTGGCTGCTGGGCTGCCTTTTGAGAAACCTATGGCTGATCTCAGCGCACTGGGAGTCGAAAGCCGGGTCAGGAGCGCGTACGACGAAGAAAGTGTCAAGGCAAAGGTTAGTGAGGTGTTCTGGGAGGTTGTCGTACAACGGTGAAGGGTGGTCTGTAAGAGAAGCGTGGAGGTGGGCAATGTAAATGCTATAGAGCTGATTGCAATCCGGTGTAACCAGAAAGGTAAGCCCGATAACTCTTGTTACTCGGCGTTTATGTTGATGTATACGGACTTACAGACTGTCCCTAACGAACCACACCTAGTACCACACGAGGCGAATACACATCATCGCGGCGCTATATCCTTATCTCCTCACCCTCTTGGCCGCTGTGCAAGCCAAAAAAAATTGACAGGGTGGCAGTCCCATCAATCTCCCTCGGACTCAGGCGACGTGGCGTCGGCTTGTATACCCCATACCCTTGTGCCGTGTACGGTCATGGGCAACCCGCTGTTCTCTCGCCCCCTAGGACCTAGATGTCGCAGATGCCATCAGTGCTCCGTCGATCTATTGACGATTTGCATGAGAAGATCTACACTGCATGTCGTGTTCTGACGTTGCATGATTGTGGATAAACTGCGTGTCGTGTCTGCCCCTGTCAATCCCTCCGTTGCGATCAATCAGCGGCAGAACCTAGTGACGCTCCTTCGACTCTCCGACCTAAGTCGCAGCATGGACCTTTTATTATGGAGGAAAGGATCGGTTTCAGATTAAAGCTGGAGCTGAAGGTCATGGCCATTGAGCTCGGATCGCTGACCCAGGATCTCAAGTACAGTACTCGAAGTACATCAACCTTTCCCTTCCTTTTTTGTTTTCCTTATGATACCATCATACCACCCCCACCCCAAAATCCTATTATATACACCTACACACGAGATGTACCGCAGACGTACCGCATCACACTGTATATGCCTGCGCTTGCGCATGCGCATGGAGCAGTATTGCAGTCTCGTTTTTTTTTGGGTTTTGTACACAACTTTTCTTTTATTGGGCTCGTTTGAATAGATACTACAGACTTACAGACCTACAAGTGTATTATCTTGGAATATTTTGCATCCGTGTATCATGAACATGTTGGGTATATGCTGAACAGAAAAGTGGGAAGGATACATAAGTAGATTGAACTTTAGCTTTATGCTTCGCTACTTCACACTTGCATGTATATGCATGGGGATAGTTGGAGTGAAATTCCTTGCGAGCTCTCAGCTCAAGCGCTTAAGCTTAAGCTTAAGGCTTGCGCCCATTGCCAGTCGGGTATTGCAGGCCCGGTATTGCTCGCTTTGACATATCACGTGTTTCAGTAGTTCGGTAGTTGCCGGAGCCATATGACTAATCACTATTCGATCATTTCTGCCTGCCTTCATTAGGACTAGCCTCGTCCTGGGCTTCGTTGTTCTTTCATCTGCCACTTCCCAAGAACACCTTACTGAAAGAGAGCAAGTCTTTGTGAACATTCACATAAATACTATCTTGGCTCCGACAGAACGGTACGGTGCCTATAATCAATTCTTGATACACTCACGGTTGTTGAATTTCATTGTTATCTATGTACGTTGAATACTGAAGTTTTGCGTGTCAGCTGCGATGCCTTCGCATCAAGGAGAATGTGGAGGTACAGGATGATGATGGATCCTTGTTTACCAGTCCTATGATGCTGGTGGCTAAAAGCAAAGAACTTCAGACCCGGGTCAGCGGATAAGTTCAATTGTCACGGCCAGTAGCTTTTCTCTGACTTCCTTTTCAGCGGTCGTAGAGGGTACCTTTTCCAGACTTACACCACTTTGGAAGCCCTTATAACGTAGGTCCAAGAAACAAACTCCAATTTATCCCGACTGTAATTTCCTTGCCGGTGTATATCACTGCTAGGCCAAAATAGGTTTAATCTCTACGATAAATGTCCGAGGACTGGGAGTTAACCTGACACTGACAGGGCCATACTCGAATGCTTCGTTAGGTACGGTACTACGTGTTGCAATCGGTACGGTTTGACCTCACCTTAATGTGGTTTTTGTTTGTGTACTAAGATGTCGCTCATACTTAGTATGCTTCGGTCGGAAGCGAAACTTCTCAACTTTTTTGGGTTGCTAAACCTCCCATGGAGGCACAATTCATTTCCGGTACGTCAGCCCATCATACAGAATGATATAGTCACATCTTTGACCCAGAGACAATTAGGTTCTTTTCCAGATGGAGCCAGACGCTGACCCACGAAGGACCGTACAGGAGAATTTTCGCCCAGAAGAAGCTCAGATAGAACTCCCACATGACTGCGCCAGGCATCCTCTAGAACATCATTGGGTCGTTCAACTCGCTGGATGCCGATCCGTGTATGTGAATCTATGTTTACCATTGATCCCGATTCCACATGCATAAACCTCAGTAATTCACATATATATACGCGTATCGGGGTGTGTTGTGGGAACATCTCCTAGTGATCTTTAATCTCCCTACAAACGTGGCTGGATCGAGATCCACATCTTATTTCCTTTCCCCTCATCCCATCCACAATGTCGACAATCCACTACTTTGATCTTTTCTTTGCTGCCTGCGCTCTTCTCTGCTGCTTCCACTTCCTCTCGTCCAAAAGACTGAAGTATGGGCTCCCTCCTGGCCCCCGAAAGCTACCAATAGTAGGAAATCTACTCAACATGCCAATGGAGAAGGAGTGGTTAACCTTCGCGGGATGGGGTCAGAAATACGGTGAGTTCTTTCCAGGCTGAAACTGACGTGCGCCCTGTATTGACCGTGACCAGGTGATATTGTGTCCCTCAATGGTGAGTTCTGTACATGTCTGAAGAGATGGTCTTGACTAAGGGAGTCATTCGCTCCACAGTTCTCGGACAAGTCATCATAATCGTCAACTCTGCTGATATTGCCAGAGAGATGCTCGACAAGAAGAGCGTCATATATTCTGATCGTCCTGTAAACCTCATGGGAGGGGAGCTCGTCGGTTGGAAAAACACCCTCGTTCTCACTCGCTATGGAGCGAGATTCCGCAATTACCGGAAACTTGCTCACCAGCTCTTCGGCAACCAAACAACTATGTCGGAATTCCATCCAGTTGAGGAACTTGAAACACATCGCTTCCTCAAGCGATTACTCACAAGGCCCGCAGAATTTGCGGACCATATTCGAAAGTAAGTGTGCTCATTCGTCCTACATATCAAGGAGATTGAAAGTATGGCAGGACTGCCGGCGCTATTATTCTTCGCATCTCCCACGGATACGAAGTAGGCGAAGGCGCGGACCCCTTTGTGACGTTAGCGGACATGGCGACTGAGCAGTTCGCTTTATCTACTGCTCCCGGAGGTTTTCTCGTCAATTTGGTACCACCCCGTGCGTGTCATTTGCTGCTATTGGCACTACTCGGGACCACAAAGATACTGATTAATGCATTTACTTATCATAGTACAACATGTCCCCGAATGGTTCCCTGGTGCCGGATTCAAGAAAACTGCGAGAGAGTGGGCGGCGTGCTTGAATGAAATGGTCGAGCTGCCATTTCAATTTGTGAAAGAGCAGCTGGTACGTTATTATATCCAACCACTGCGCATACGGCACAGTAACGATTCTGATTACAGGCTGCCGGAACGGCCGAGAAATCATACACCTCCAGGCTGTTGGAAGGTAACATTAAGCTGAGCCCAGACGAAGAGTTTGAAATCAAATGGTCTGCTGCTTCTCTTTACTCGGGTAAGAAATACAAATGCATCTTGCCATTTTTTGCAACTCATCTATCTATCTATACTATTGTGTTTCTCTGATTGGGCTATTCTATATGCAGGCGGTGCTGACACAGTAAGCTGTAATTTCGTTCCACTATCACGACACAGTTGCCTCATGTGCCTTCACGTGGATCTTCACCTTTTCCATACTAGACTGTTGCCTCGATCTACTCATTCTTCAAGGCAATGGCGCTTTACCCCGAGGTACAGGTTAAAGCCAAAGCCGAAATTGACCGTGTAATAGGAAGCGACCGCCTTCCGGACTTTCATGACAGGGATCAACTACCGTATGTGAATGCTCTAGTGCGCGAAGTGCTAAGATGGCACAGCGTTGTACCTACCGGTGAGCAAGCTTGTCTTGAAACAAGACCCCCCTGAGTCCATGTGAGTTACTGATGTGTCGTCAACCCGAAGGCGTTCCTCATCGTGTCACTGAGGACAACATTTTCAATGGGTATTTCATACCTAAGGGGGCCCTCGTCCTTCCTAACCTATGGTAATTTCACCATATATCCTCCTGTGAAATCATCTAAATACCAGAGCTTTTAGGAGGATGACGCATGACCCTCAAGAATACCGCGATCCGATGTCGTTTAACCCAGACAGATTTATTCCCGGAGAAGGTTACACGCCCGAGAGAGATCCCGAGGAGGTGTGTTTTGGTTATGGTAGACGGTTAGTCATCTTTTTCGGACCTTCTTTTCTTTTCACTGATACACGGCGTATATGTTCGCTTAGGATATGTCCTGGTACGCATGTAATCAATCTTTACCCAAAAGCTCCTATTTAGCTGAATTTTGTTCTTTGAAGGACGAGTCCTGGCAGACGCATCCGTATTTATTACGTGTGCGATGGTTCTGGCCGTCTTTGACATCTCGAAATGCACTGAAGACGGAAAAATCGTTGAGCCTGATACAGAGCAAAGTTCCGGAACTATCAGGTGAGTTTGATATAGTGTTGATTTTGTGTTGAGGTGATGACACTGATATTTTTGCTAGCCACACTAGCATATTCAGATGCAACATCACACCCCGATCAGACAGGGCGATTGCTCTTATTCAAGCGGACGAACGTCGCTGATTCCAGGACTCGAGGCTCGATCCTTTACACATCAGATTTTAAGCCCGAGATTTTCTTACTTCCCCATGCGTCTTATTTTCAACCCCCTGAGAACTCAAAGGTCAAGACCCGAGAGTATCGCTTGATTACTCACACTATGCCTTTCTACCTCTATCTCCAATCTAGTTTCCTTAGCACCGTACTGTACAGTGTAAGTATACTGAAGCTTGATCCTAGTATTAATCGCTGTTCAAACCTCTCCGTCACTTCCTGGACATCAAGGTCACGGTGGCATCGAGGGCACCTATGCTTCTGACGTGACGAATGGAAGTGGCCTGAGCGCTCATGTGCACCCAGAAATCTGGCGCGAACACCCTCAGCTGGATGGTTTGGTTCCTCGTCTTCATCCGAGTCGGTTCTCGGCACGGTGCTTGCGTCTCATAGCACTATTGCGGATCCCATTTAATGTGGTCGGGCTCTGCTTCGTGATTCTCACAGTTAATGAAACGCACTCTGAGAAAGGTAGCTCCAATCATTGTCACAGCTGCAAAGAATTCAACAGTATTCGATGTGTTCGATGTGGAATCGACACTTTGGATCGTAATTCGTTGGGCATAATACTAATAAATAAGCTTGAGTTACGGAAATCAGTCCTCGACTCCCTTAACGTGTAGAGTGGTTTCCTGCAGTGCTATAAGCTCTCCCGAGTCCCGAGCGGCTTCCGGAGTTGATCTCTCAGCTGAAAGGTCCGGGAGTTGCGCGGGGCGCTCAGATCAGGAACATGGGACATCAAGGCGATCTGAGCTGAGTCCAGGTCTTCTGGATCAACAGGTGTTTTACTACCTCACTATGGAGAATGAAGAGATGTCGTGGGGTCAGCTTGAAAGGTGATAGTGATACTTACTTAGACTCTGAAGGGAGGGTTTAGATGCCTGGATGCAGGCGCAAACTCTCTCCTCTTTGAGTAAAGGGCGGAAGTATACGTATGATAGTACGGCCACCCCCACCTCCGAAGATGTCCCTTCAATAAGCTTCTCCTGCTTTCCATTCGTATACCAGCAAGCGTCATTTCATAGGATACACAGCCCCCGATTAGGACTGTTTTCGAGAGGGTGAGGGGAATCCTTCCTAATATCGTTAGAACTAAGGACCTTGGCCAGACGTTTGCATACACTATCCGATTTTCCTTCCCCGGGTTGGTATACAAGCCGTTCAGGGTAACGACAATACAGGTATACGAGGTACAGGTATATGGGGTACATTTGTACGTTGAGTAGGTAATGTCCGAATATAAAAAACCGAGTCGTTCAAGTCCATATATAGCAACGCAATGATACCTGAGAGTCAAGCAATCCCTATCAGGCGTGTGATGGAACGAGTCAGAGACAATTGCACTTACAACAGATAGAATGCACACTGGCACCAATTGGCAATAGATAAGAAAGAAATAAGAACAAAATAACCATAAAACCCAAGTTGATACGTCACCGCACACGTCTCAGCACAAGAAGGAATGCAAGGGACATCCCGGCGATCGCGGGACACGAAACTAGCCCACCAACAGCGCCTGCCTCTGTTGCCTGTTGTGGTGCTAACATAACCCCCGAAGCCTTTCCGCTAGCCAAGCACACAGAACCTAGCGGACCAGCGAAAGCACCCATGAAAACCATAACCATCGCTGAAACAAGGTACCCGAGGATACCCCGCCATGACAACCATATATCTCTAGGATTGAGCGCAGATTCGTCGTCAAAAAAGTCGTCTGGGCCAGATGAACCTGGTGCGGGACCAGTGCTCAAGAAGAGCAGGAGGTGGAAGACGGCGATTAGAGGAATTGTTAGGATAGCTCCACCAACGGCACCGACTTTTACTGAAGAGACTAGTGGGGTAGTGGTGTAGGGACTCGAAGATGAAGAGTGTGCGGCACGCTCTAGGATAGCATGTCCAATAACAAGGTATACAATGGAAAGCACGACGGGTAACGGTGTGATAAGGAGCGTTAAAGCCTTTTTGTTCTTGATAAAAGCCATCCGCAGCAAGCGTTCCGACTCGTGCAAAGAAGCAGCTAAGCGTGTCGGAGGTCGTCTCTCTGAGCCTGGATGCACCGAACTTTGCCCAAGTTGTGTAGAAGGTGCGGTGGGAGTAGCAAGTAGATCAAGATGGCTAGTAGGATGTAAAGGAGAGTCTGAGGCAATTGATACAGCACGGAAATTAGATGCGTGTTGAAAAGGGTGTCGGACAGGCTGTGGGATCCAAGGAGAGCTTGCATATGTATCACCGTGTCCCAGTGAATCAGAGGGGTTTGATTTCAGTTCGCCACCTCTCCATGAGGACGTTGGACTAGAAGCCCTGGACGTCGCGTCTGCATTGCGAGAAAAAGGTGGTACAAGCCTGAACATCTGATCTCTCCAACAGTCAACTCCCGAAGGAGCGCGTTACAAACTGTTGAACATGCAGACTGGTGGGAGGAGAGGAAAAAACGGAGAGTCGTGGCCTCGCCTGGCTGAGGCTGAGCAATGTCAAAATGAGTCCGACATCAGCCAAAATTTGATCGATCCATCTTTCTGATTGCCGCTGCCGGCTCAGCCTTATATGAGCCTTATAAATGTTTTTTTGCTTTGATTTTTCTTCAAAACATGATACTTAGGTCGGCGTTCCAACTGGATGAACGTTGAAGTTGAAGCGTTGAAAAGTTCGTGGAACCTGAGGCGCAACCGCAACATATGATCGAGTTGACTTTGAGTTGACTCATGCGTCAATCACTTTGCTAGGCACCCGTGACAAGAGGACAGTACGATGGCTAGGACAGCCACTGAGAAGATATATATATGTACTATACTTACAGTAAATCATAGGGAACGTAGTACTAGAGCATCAAGGTAATCAACAAAGTGAGCAGAGATACCGAAGAGGAGTCAAAACTACTGCCAACGCAATGCGCGGAATCGTCAAGAAAGCACAAGGAGGTCGACGAGAACAGGTATATGTCTCTTTTGAGATGTTCAAATCCTCGTTGACATGATACAATCACAGTGAAGCAGGGAAATGAAAGTGAGTAGAAAGCGAAGTACAATGTAAGGGTATTACACCTTCAACGGAACAGAAGAGTCCGGCCCCTTACAAAAATACAGACGTAATAAGTACACCGCACCTTAGACAGAAAAAAAGTGTATAGTACACTTACCTCAGCTTCCTTGAACTCTCCCAGCTCGATATCAAAGTCTCGATGAATCCGAGTTTCCACATGTTGTTTGATCGAAATCTGACGGAGCTAGGTGATTTCAGCATTCAGCCAAAGAGTATCTATCAAAGGCACCAACATACTGTCGTACTATCACGCAGCTCGCGATCATCCCCCTGTGCCCATGGATGGTGACTGAAATTGAGAGAGGTTATGAACGAACCACCAGGGGCTTTCGTTGATTCTCGGAGTCTCTCGCGAGCGTTGAGACTAGCATAAGATCAAATTGTAAGTTCAACCCAGTCACCACCGGAGAGTGGCACTTACGTGGCGTAGAACGAATTCGTATACACTGGAGAACGTTCAGCGTTAGTCGATCCAATCATCTACTCGAAGCGAGGAAACCATACACCGGGCGAGAGCACAATAGAATGTGATGTAAATGAAAGTATCGGGCCAAACGGATATCTACCACATTCGGAGTCAATCGACAATGTTTGGGGAAAATTAAGGCCAGCACGCTCACCGAAATGAGTGAAAACACTGCACAAAGCCTGCGAGTGGATTGTATCAATGGATCATTAACGAGTCGAGCTATGAAATACTCACGTAGTAATGAGTCCGGTTTGCAAACAGTAGAAGATGAGGCGATCCATGATAGCATCCGTGCTTGATGCCATACCAATATTTAGTAGCTCAAACTATAGCAAAGTATTCAAAATGAAATACATACTTCTTCATCCCCGACTTGGACTTCCGAAGTAAAAAGACCAATGCAAGAGTGATGACAATGTCGGCGCTGAAGTTCAGCACGTTTACCGCCTTCGAAATTGCCTGTACAATATTCAGCGTCCAGTCGTAATCTGAGAATAACTGATGTGTAGCTTACACCGAGCGCCGGAAGCCTCGAGAACGTCTTAATGGACCAGCTAAAGGTCGACGTCAACTCAGTAATTGTAGCACTGATTAAAAAAATCGCCTACGATCGCGCGAAGTAAACTACATATTTTCTTGTTAGATATATGAAGAGGGTTAACTCGTCGGAAGGCTTACCCATAGTTGTACCGAAACTTGCGAAAACGACGAGAAGCTGAGTAACATAGAGATCAGGTCAACGTCGCCTCAAAGAGAGCACGAATTACACTTACGATAAAAGTGATCAAGTAAATGTTTCGATTGCTTACTATACAGGTGGTCAGACACTATTCACGGATACGATCTGCACTGTCGTACATATCCACACTCGCCAGCAAAGGAAGCTATATGTTCACCCAAGTCAGCGAGGTATTTTGGCATATGTTATCAGGTGCCTCACAGTTGTACGATGATCGCGACCAGACCCTTTCAATACCGTAAGAATACAAGGATCAAAAAGGGCACGCAGGACTCACAGAAAGAAGGACCATGACCTTGGCGGTTTTGGAACTGTAAGTAATGCGTTAAATGCATGCCGAAACTATCCACATACTAAGATACTCCTGATAAAAAGATCGGTCAAAACGCGGCGAAGAAACAATACACAATACTTACCAGAGAAGGACGTTAAGGAAAGCGGGATTGGCATAGTTGGTGACCAGGTAGGTATACAATAGGTGTGAGAGCATAACCTGATGGGCGGTATCCAAAACACTGCATACTCGACGTCAGAAAACTGCCCATCTTAACGGGGGCTGTTCGTTTGCGTACTAGACAATGAAAACCTATGAATGATATGATGTCAGTTTGACAATATACTACCAATGGAGAACTTACAAGAAACTTAAGGCGAAAGGTGTCCTTGCCGCGATACGTCTTCGTGGAATCTTAAGCTCCGCACGTCATAGTAGAACATTGAGAAATAAGTACTTACCGTGTAATACATGAAGGCCTGCATCGACGAAATTCCCCAGAGTCTACAGGCCAGCTGCTTTCCAGCTTCGAGGAGGCTCAAATACGAAGTCACTTACACAGCGGCGAGCCTACGCATACAAGTATTAGCACAGATAGAATTAAATGTGCACCGCGGTTGTACTTACAGAACTCCAACGAACAGCGCGCCCATCTGTAATTCAAAGACGCGTCAAATCGCGTATTCAAAACAGGAATATAATACTACCAACCGTATTGTCCAGCGCAGGAACGGTGGTAGTGGAGACAGATACGGCGTCGCTCATAATTGTGTAAGTACCTAGCGAAAAGACTTTGAAGTTGAAAACGAAAGCTGAGTCGCTTGGTGGCTTTAATACTTTTTGGGGCCAGTCTCAGAAACGTGACATCGAACCTCGAGAGACTTCTGTGAGCAAGAATGTGCATAAAGCGCTACCGAACGTCCCACGACAACTTTAATCGATAGAAGAAAGGAGAGCTAAAGATGAGCATCCATGACCATGGCATGATACGATTCCTTTGGCAGGGGCGTTGAGGCATAAGCGTTAAACAAGGCGAATTATGCGTGGCTCGCTAAGATTTTGGGCACTATACAGTGTACAAGGCCAGGTCTACCAGGAGTGGCTTTGGGATTTGAAGATATTCCTCGCAGCTAAATTCGAATAAGGGTCCTGTCAGCGTGCACCTTTGTCCTTTCCTGAACTGGAATAGCGCACGTACGGTATCTCCACTCAGAAAAGTCTATTGTGAAGAATTTTAGGGTCCCCTTACGGTCAAGACTTAGGGAACCATGTCTCGGCAAGGATGTAAAATGCAGCGATGCACCTGTTTCTGTAATCACCATGTTGAGCTGATGCTGAGAAAGGTCGAGAAGCAAAAGTTTTGACAGTTTGAGCAAAATATGGAGAGATTTATGATACGCGCGCCCGTGCTTGATTTTCCTAATTCACTAAGTCAAGCGCCAGATTCTTCTAGGCACGCACCATTTAGATTTGACGTTGCCAACCAGTTTACGGACCTTCAGCTATTAAAAAACTTGGAATATGATATACATAGGATGGATCTTTTGAAAGGCTCAGGCTACCAAGTATCCTCAGAAGTTCCAAAGATGACGGCGGACGCTGAAGAGGTTCACGCCGGCAACTCCCGGTGCCGACCCCGAGTCTATTGATGAGAGTACAAACATGACCACACCGATCTCCTCAATTTTTTTTCTTCGCCGCCACCGCCGCCGTTCTACCGGGAATTCCTGTTCAGAAGTATTTTCAAGGCGTATTTTAAATTGTGCATTCTGAAGGTACATATGTATGCACGCCTTGATAAACACAACTTATCATTCGGCTCCATCATGATAATGGTGAGTCTTCCAAATGTATCTCTACAATCTCACGACCAAATTGAACTTCCGAGTCCTCCCTACTACGAGTTCAGCTCGGTGGGAATTGAAAGACATTTGAAGCAGTTGCGAAGTCAAAACTCGGTGTATAGTATCAGGATGAGGGTACTTGGGTGGTTATACCTTCCCAATTCAAAGAGCCCACTACGAACCTGTGACTATGAAATTATATAAATTTTGGACCCACCTGAGGATCATGGTAAAATATGTCTTGTAAAGCCAATGTAAAGCCGCGGAGATATCATGGCATCAGGCCGCTATAAGAACCGCCCTTCTTTCTAATCGTCCTTTAACCACTACTCCTCGTCAACATCATTTATTCGCTATGGCTAGTCTTAACTATCTCGACTTATCTCTAGCTGCTTTAGCTGTATATATTGTTTTTCATTTAGTTTTCTCAGGCGTTTCGAAACTTCCTGGGCCTCCAGGTCCTCGAAGACTACCGTTGATTGGCAACCTCCTCGACATGCCAGCTGAAAAAGAGTGGTTGACATTCTCAAAATGGGGCGAGAAATACGGTAGGTAGTCTCTTAGGCCCTACGACGTTCTATGCTAATTATTGCTTGCTTTTAGGGAGAATTGTATCGGTGTCAGGTAAGTATATAGTAATACCATGATTCAGTGTCTTTTTTTAACACGCTGGCAGTGTTTGGACAAATTCTCGTAGTCGTCAACTCGGCACAAGTAGCCAGGGACATGCTCGAAAAACACAGTGCCATCTACTCAGACCGGCCTGTCATCCCTATGGGAGGAGAGCTCGTTGGCTGGAAGAATACTCTTGCTCTCACCCCCTATGGAGACCGCTTCCGAAGCTACCGTCGTTTGGCTCACCAGCTCTTCGGCAACGCTGCCACCATGAAATCCTTCCACCCAATTGAAGAGATGGAGACTCACCGATTCTTGAAACGGTTGCTTGTACGCCCGGCTGAGTTTTCCGAGCATATCCGCAAGTAGGTATCTTTGCCTTGGGCTCTGTGCTTTCGATCATCGTTAACGGCTCTTTAGGACTGCAGGCGCTATCATCCTTCGTATTTCTCATGGCTATGAGGTTGCCGAAGGCGAAGACTCGTTCGTGACATTGGCTGACCGAGCAACCGAACAGT